>JAOUQW010000014.1:51638-62519 GCA_028565825.1 Olivaichthys viedmensis
AGCAGGGAGGGTTAAGGGCCTTGCTCAAGGGCCCAACAGTGGCAGCTTGGTGGAGCTGAGGTTTGAACCCACGACCCCACGACCTTCTGATCAGTAGCCCAGTGCCTTAACCACTGAGCCACCACTGCCCCAATACTAGTCTGAAGGTCGAGTAAAAGCAGCAGGCAGGTGACTGTGTCATGACTGTGGTTGTTTGTGTGCTGCCCAGCCCTCTCCCTCATATCCGCTGGAGGAAACTGGATGCAGATCTGCCACCCAACTACGAGGTAAGCATGAATGGTGCACTGCTTCACCTCATCAACGTGCAGTACGAGGACGAGGGGAGCTACGAGTGCGAGGCCCTCAACGTCAAGGGCATGGACTGGTACCGCCAGTGGCTTTACGTGGAGGGTAAGGCCAACTTTCCATCTCACTTACTGTGCATTGTTGGATGTCGTGATGATGTGGGATGCGATAAATTAGGATTTAAGTAAACAATTTAAATGTGTCTGACTGGATGTGCAGCAAAAAATACAGAACTTGAAAACTAATATTTTTTTGCTATTTTTTAGGTTAAGCGGATAACAATAATGGCAATATACACTTATCTTTATTCTCATTTTAATGCGTTTTCCTGAGCAGGTGCTCCAGAGTGGGCAGAGAATATTAATGACACAGAGAAAGACGTCGGCAGTGAGCTTACTCTATCCTGCACGGCTATGGGCAAACCATTACCATGGATTCGCTGGTTGAAGGATGGCTATTCGGTCAGTTTTCTTTCCATTCTTCTTGTGGAAATTTAAAACAAGGACATGATTAAAGCTTTGGTGATTATCTTGAATCAGTTACAAAAAATGTTGTATTGCTTCTTTGCTTAAGTATGGTAAAGGGGAGCTGAAGTTCTCCAGTCTCACATTTGAAGACTCAGGCATGTATCAGTGCATTGCTGAGAACAACTGGGGAACCATCTACGCTAATGCAGAACTGCGTGTGGTCTGTGAGTCCCTCTGCACACATCCACACAAATTCATAATAGCAACAGCAAGTGTTTTCTTCATCATCCTTCCTTTTGCTGCTTATAAATATGACAAAATGAGAGAGTGCAGACTCTTGCTATGTTTAAAAATCTCTACATGTAATACAGTCATGGGTGACATTTGAGTCTTATGTCAGGCGGGGCAAAAAAACAAAAAAAAGATTTCTCCATCTCATTTTTAAGAAGCCAACAGTTTTTAAAACAGGCATAAGATTTATTCTCCAAGTCAAGATATAAACAATCTCCTACTTTAGTGAAGTGGGAGACGGCGTCCACCAGAAACGTCAATAAAGACATTAACCTTTATTTATTTATTTATTTATAATCCACCTGAATGCCCCTTTTAATATTAAGTACTGCGATGTCAGGGAGTTTTTCCTGACTCATCGTGTTTCTCATGTAGGTTTACAATCAGCACAAGCAAGAAAGGTTTTCTCATGATGCACTGCTCATAGGCACTGTCAGGAATAAATTAAAGAGGTTACCAATGTTTACTAGGCTATTGACCAGCTTTGACTCCTTAAAAAGTGCCAATTGTTGATCAAACCTGATTTCTTCTATTGGGATGTTGTTGAAGAGTGCCAGTTCTGTGATAGTCTCTTCTTTGGGCATTCTATAGTGACAACAAATAAATTTGAGGTCTGCCGTGTTTTCTATAGCACATTGCATTGCATGAAAACTTGTTGCATCAAAATGCATGGAAACAATAAGTAAAAGTCCGTTATTGATGTCAGTAGGCTGTTGGCTTGCCCACCGACTCTCACATTTTCTCACGGCAGTCTTCCACAATGCAGAAGTTAAGGATATGTGAATGATAATGTATGTACATCGCTAATGGATTTTCACCTAAAATGCACGTAACACCACTATAAGCTCTCCAGTCCTGAAAAATCCAACAAATGATTCGTGCACAGTAAGCTCCCAGTCCACGTACCTTAAAATCACTGAAACTTGCTCGTGCCAGCTTCTGTCTTGGGTTTCATCGGCAATGAGGGTAAAAAAATTCTGCTTCACGAATGTAATTTCACTTTTAACCTGACTTTCCTGTGAACATAGCTAAAAGATCTGTCTCGCTCTTTGAATCGATGCTCAATTAGCAGGTTGTCCGTGGCTCAAAAAAAATTCTGAGATTATCTGATTATCGTTTCATTGTGACCCCGAAGGGCAACAGAAGAGCAGAGTCTTGCAAAATTTTTTTTAGATACCGTCTGTTTTCGTCAAGCCTCTGCATATTCACAGCTGAACTGAGAGGCAACAGTTCCAGTTTTAAGGCACTGTTTGTGTCCTTAACACAGCTGAAGTGCGCACTGTTTACGGTCAATTAGATGCAGGATGCAAGCGTGTGCTCGGCATGAAGTTTATTAGGGAAAATCCAAGAATCAAACTGCCACTTCCCCTCCTTTGCACACCATGTCTCGTGCTTCTCATGCCAAGTCGCTGCATCCATCTGTGTAAAGTCTTCTGTAATGTTGGTTAGATGCAGGACACAAGTGCTCGGGCAAATCTAAGCCATGGTCCATAACGGGGGTCAGTACACAGACAGACAGTGTTAACACCAGATAATCCATAATCATTAACGTTAACAGGCAAAGGTCAAAACCAAGAAAACACAATAAAACAAGGACCAGGAACATGGGAAAACAAGATCTAGAACTGACCCAAAGCACGACACGACTTTGCAAAGACACAGGGGTGTATAACACAAAGGTTGTAAATACACAAACTAACTAATGGACTGGATCTGGCTCAGACTGCTGCTGTGGCTCGTGTTGAAGTAAGGCTAAACTCTCCACATTGCAGATTAGCTGGGCTCGGGACTGGAGCAGAAAGACCGTCAGATTTACAGTATAACTGCTGGATCCAAGACACTTTTCTGTTTAAACTACTGTCATTCATCAGCAGCAGCAAACTTTGGCTTTCTTGAGAAGAAGCTGTCCAGCATATTGAGTGATTTAGCCATTTTTGCATCCAATGTGCCCTTACTTTCTGTATCGCATGCTAATATCCAGAAAAGTCTGGAAGGAAAAAAATAAACACATACTCTGTGTTTATCATTATAATTGTCGCCCATGAATACAAGAACGCACTTTACTCGGTTTATTATTCAATTATTATTCAAAATACATTACAAACCGAGACAAATCTGATTTTATTACCTGTGATAAATACTGTGATTAAATTTAAATAAACCTGAGTTTTCTAAAATGTTGTGTATTTAATTAAAATAGTAATTTAAAATAATAGTTTTTTATTTTATTTTATTACAGAAGAATGATGTAATCTGGTTCAGAAATATAATTTCACAATATTGTATTAGTTGTTAACAATGAAAAAAGAAATCAGTTCTCTGGGGTGTATTCTGACTTTTGGACCCTGCTGTAGTGTATGTAAGGTTCTTTTAATACATTATTTTCAGAAATATTTATTTATTTGAATTGTGTTTTAAAACCTTCTTCCTAGCTTGTGCACCCACATTCATATACAACCCAGTGAAAAAGACTTTGTTGGGGGCTGAAAATGGCCGTGTGGTGATCGAGTGTAAACCACGAGCCGCACCAAAGCCCAGGTTCATTTGGAAACATGGCACTGAACTGCTCTCCAACTCCTCCCGGTACGTTAAGATTCAGATTCACTGCTATGGCTAAACAAGGCCAACATTACTCTTTAACATCTGTACTAGTTTACATCAGGTTTAGCCACAATCTCAAGCTAATGATTTAGCAGCATAGCTTTGGCTGCAATGTACCTATTTAATCACAGACCACTGTTGACCTATTATTTTATATGTATTAGTTTAAACTAATACATATAAAATAACAGTTAGTATGAAGTGTATTGTAATAAATACAGCTGTTTGAATGGTTGTTATAGTGGTTGTGCCATGGTCAGACGTTTGTGTAAATTTCATCAACTTTTTACAGTGATTCCAAAATCTTACTTGTTTTTAGCACAAACTTTAGCGACAATCAGATTCATATGCATTTTGTTAATTTGATCTGAAGACATACAAATTGTAAACAGGAGCATTTAACATGTATACAAATCTTATTAAAACACACATCATCCTATGGGGACGAATTGTTTTGGTTACTGGGATTTGTTTATCAAGGTCTTGGGTATGTAAATATATAAAAATGTTTTAGGAACTCTAATCAGGTAGCTAAATGAAGAAAATTACTTACTGAAGAAAATGTGCTTTATCCAGGAGCATGTCATCTTTCGAATTTAGAATAAATACCTCGAAAAAATATGTGACTTATGCTCCCATGTGGCTTTGCTCCTCCTGCAGAATGACATGTAAAATGAGAGGAGACAACGATTCTGCGCTCTGCTCTGAGTAACGAGACAAGCTCATATCATACTCATTATGTACTGTACAATTCGGCATCTTGTTTCTGACAAGGGTTTTTTCCACATTTGTATAATCACAAAGTTCTAAAGTGAAAAAGGTGATAGTTGATCTTGCTGAGCATCGCCGGCACAGAATTTGACCTCGAAGAGTTAATATATGATATTATTTTGCCCATATTACCCTGTTATATCATATATACTACTCTATAATATAATACCTTGTTTACTAAACTATGGCCATCGAAACTGTCTCTCTGATTTATCTGACAGTATGTTTGTTTGGGATGACGGGAGTTTGGAGATTCTGAATGTGACAAAGAGCGATGAGGGTTTTTACACGTGTTATGCTGAAAATGACCGCGGCAAAGCCAACAGCACGGGGACCCTCAGCATCACCGGTCAGTGACGGTGTTCTTATACTGCTACCATCTTTTATGGCTTTAGATTATGAAGTACAACCAGAAATGTAACATGTAATGTAATGAATGTGATCATGCGTAGGTGATCATGCTTCTGTTCGATGCGTAGGACAATGGCTTAATTTGACCTAACAATGTATGATTACAGCAGATATCAGGAGATTCCACTAATTATTATATCATGTCTATACATGTTAGGGTTGCATGAGATACTGGTGCTGAAAAACTATTGAGGTACTGAATAAATATCAGGATATCTTACTGAAAAAGTTATGACCCTACGATTTTCCAGTACTGTTAATAAATAAGTCACGTTACGCTTATTCCTGTACAGGGAATGTAGTCAGTCACACAGAACGCAACGGCAAACACAAGATTCATTACCAAGAATAAAATCACTCTGACGTCTTATTTTAATCACTATTGAACAAAGAACTAGCTTTAATAATGGTTTGTAGTGCAACACAGTGAGAGTAACCCTACGCTCACACCTGCAGCGATTTGAGTCAAATTGCTCTACGCTGGTCGCTAGTGGGCGTTCCTATCTCGAGTTTATTGCCGGTTGCCATGGTTTCATTGGTAGCGGCTGGCTAGTGCGAAATGGCCACAAAAACGACACATCTAGCGACAGAACGTATACAAAACTACACATATATCATCACTACACAGTCAAAACGGAATATTCGCATGCAAATTAAAGTAGGCTACTTTCAATGTAATTTAAAGGCTAGTCTACAGCAACACCTGCGCCGGCATTGGCATGGTAATTTAGCTTACGGGCTTGCTTAACTTGCTGCTAATGTGCTAATCACACTCACCCGGGATCTCTACAGTTTCAGCCACTTTTTTCCAAGCAGTATTTTTTTGTTTTGTTTACGTCCCGATATATCTGAAGCGATAAATCATAAAGGATGGGAAAGCTGGACATCGTAACAATCAATTTCCCTTCGATATTGACTAGGGACGAATATCTGATAAAAACCAAAAACCACGGATAAAGTTTCCCTGTACAGGGATAAAAAGAAGCGTACCTCCGTCCCTCACTCGCATTGGTTGTCGCCGCATCGCTTCAATTGTTATTTGCATAAAATTTCCCAACTTTGTCGCGTCGCTATCGGTCGCCCCACCCCCTGTCGCTGTATGTCGCCAGCTCAAATTGAAAATGTTTGTCGCGTCGCGTCGCTTCGCTGCTGGTGTGAGCGCAGGGTTAGTGGTACATCAGTTGTAACTTAGCCTATGTTAATAGTATTATCAACATAGGCTAATGTATGCATAGCACAAATTTACATGCAGACGCTGTCACCGGCTTCACACGTGGTTCAATCTTTATTCCTGCATGCCATGTTTAATTATCCTTTTTTTAACCTGTTTTTTTTTTGTATGCAATACAGGTTAAAAATGTAAAAATTTCAATCTGTTCATGCTCTTAATTTCTAAGTAAGCTGTGTTTTATTGTTGTTGTTTAGGCTCCATCAAAACTTCTCTGCATTCCTGTGCATCACGTTACTCATTCATTAAAAATAGTTTGATCTTTGAACAGATCTTCATTAATCCTGCAGATTTAATTTCTATTTTATACTATTATGCATCATCAGTTATTCTCTATTATCAATTTCTGTTATAAACTTTCCTGGATTTTTTTTTACCATGGCGATGTTTCAGTACTGATATTGTTGCCTTTAATCGTATTAAGGCAAAATTATATTCATATTAAGGTCAAACTTTTGGTATTGTGACAACACTAATACTTTAACTTGTCTGTGTATGTCTCAGAGGCGACTAAAATCACAGCAGGTCCATCGGACGTGGAGGTGATTGTGGGTGAGGATACTGTGCTTCAGTGCTCTGCCTCTTTTGACCCTAGCTTGGATATCACCTTCATCTGGTCAGTGGACTCTCACGTGATCGACTTTGCCACTGACTTTAAACACTACGAGCAGCTGATGGTAAGAATGAAAAGGATTACGCCCTTATTAAGGAAAATAAACAATGTTTACTCTATTAAAGCCCTTATTAATGCACACTTTACGTCTGTTTATGGTGGTAATATTTTTAATTATTTATTGAGACAGTATACTGCTGTCCTGGTAAATTGTTGACTAGACGCACTGACATACATTTCATTATAGGGTGAAGTACCTTTTTGTATTATCAACATAATAATAGGATTTCGTAGTTACTTAGCTCTGATTGTAGTGTCCTAATGTTCATTCACATATGTGTGGATTTCTGTATAGGATCAGGAGCCCAGTGGACACCTGCTGATTAAAAACATTCAGGTTGGACACGCAGGGCACTACACCTGCACAGCACAGACCATTGTGGACAATGCCACCACTTTTGCTAATGTCGTTGTCAAAGGTTGGTCCTAAACTAACTAAATATATAAAATAACAATTATTATTATTATTATTATTAACTGTCTACTATAATGATATATAATCCCAATATCGGGTGTCACCCAGAAGAGGATGGGTTTCCTTTTGAGTCTGGCTCTCAAGGTTTCTTCCTCATGTCGTCTCAGGGAGTTTTTCCTCGCCACTGTCGCCTCTGGCTTGCTCATTAGATCTAGATCTACATCCGGATTTCTGTAAAACTGCTCTATGCCAATGTCTATTGTTAAAATTGAATTGAATTGAAGGAAATTAATAATTGTTATAATCATCTTTATTTGTATTGTTTATTTCTTTTTACCCTGTTGTAGGATTTTATTTGTTAGGGGTCCAAGCACTTTGTGGTGGAACCTTGTTTTTGTTAGGATTTGTTTATTTTTGTAAGAGCTCTAAGGGTGTTGTATATAAGTCACAGAATCAAGATTTTTCTTGATATGAAGACACTGGAATCTACAAGAAAACAAGACACCAGGGAACAAGGCTCAGAATTGTAAGATAAGACTTAGCAAAGACAATTGGGGCGCTGTAACATTTTAAAATAACTGTTTTAAATGAAACCGCTTGTCAGATTGAGTTGAAATTTTGCATTTTTGTGTTAATCTGCAAGTGGATTTTTAAAGATGAGTTGATAATTTAAAAATCAGTCTTCAGCAGGAATTTTTAACCCTGTCATTGAGCATTGAACTATTGTTTAGATGATGATCACAAAATAGAGCCCAGTCGTAGGAAAACAACATTTTTAGGATATATTCAGAGACTGAACTTCTACAACTTCTAGATGTTGCACAAATGGCCCTATGGGGGTGCTACAGAAAATATTAAATTTCAATTCAACACATTTTGGGATCTAACTACAGATCAGAGTGACAGAAAGAAAAAAAAATATCCACAGATTCCTTGTGTCCCATCCAGGGTGTATTCCTGCTTCGCACCCAGTATTCCCAGTAGTCTCCAGATTTACAGCAATTATTATTATATATATTTTTTTCAGATCTGTTGTGTTTAGAAATATAATATCTGTAGAAAATCACTCAGATCTGGATTGCTATATTCATAAATCTGACACAAAAGCACAGATTTTTTAAGCCTTGACTGAGAATGTGTCTGTGTCAGGTAGGCCTGGTCCACCTGGAGGCGTGCGTGTGGAGGAGATCAGAGACACGTCAGTGAAGTTGGTTTGGAGTCTGGGCTCAGATCATGGTAGTCCACTCACCCAGCACATTATACAAACCCGAGACTTTTACGCTCTAGACCCAGAGGACTGGAAGACTGCAGTTACCTGTAAGTTCCACTAGGAAATGTCAAAACATCTCTCTTAGCAAAAGCCAATGAGGTTACTCTATTTACGCAAGTGGAATCTAGGGATGCTTGACGTATGCTTGATGTATACAGGCCAAGCTGAAACCTTTAAAATGAAGATGGAAAACAATATTGTCAAAAATTACTATGAAACTGGTTTGGACAACTTTATTACTGAGTTGAGCTATTGATATAAAGTTTGGCTTGTTTAGCTCCTGTGTTCTTGGATGGGACAGCTGAGACGGCCGAGGTCACCGACCTGTATCATTGGATGGAGTATGAATTTTGTGTATATGCCATCAATGATCTGGGAGCAGGAGAGAGCAGTGTTCCCTCCATCAAAATCAAAACCTGGGATGCCAGTTAGTTCAATTCTGATTTATTCTACAGATAATAAAGTATACTAATTTCTGTAACATTTTTTTGACTATTTTCATAAAGAACTGCAAAAATCTGCTAATAACAGAAGAAGCCTAACCAGTTTTCTATGCTTTCAGTTCCCACCATGGCTCCCACTGATGTAAATGGTTACGTGGGCTTGAACGGGGAGCTCATAGTGACCTGGACAGTAGGTTTTAATAACTCTTTTGCACAAGTCAAAGCATGTATTTAAACTCTTTTGGCATTCCCTAATGCTGCCTGAATGACATTTTCATCATGCTGTCATGCCTTTCCCAGCCTATGAGGCCCCAATACTTTTTCGGTAAAAAGTTTGGCTACGTGGTAGCATTCAAGCCCCACGAGGACTACAATTGGAAGTGGTCGACGGTGGCCGACCCGGAGGCCAGACAATATGTCTACAGGGACAGCATTATACCTAACACTGAGATAGAGGTCAAAGTGAAAGGTTACAACAACAAAGGAGAGGGACCTTACAGCCTGACCAAAGTGGTATTCTCATCCGAGAGCGGTGAGGAACCACTCCTTAGCTCTGACTAGGAACCTGATAACCCAAGGAGGGAACTTTTTAAGGATTTAGGAAGAGTCATTGTAAAACTTGAATAACAAATTTACCAGTTTTTTTTGTTTATTTATGTCCAGTACATTAGGATTTTATATAATTCTGACATGTTTACAAAAATGTTGTTATTAAAAAAAGATTATTAATTAATTGATATTAACAGATAATAAATTGATAAAATCGATATCAATGAATAGTTGTCAACTATTCATTATTTCACTCTTATTGGTGACTGTGCACGATAACCCTTACTTTGCTTCATTATCCTAACTTTTGCTTTCCAATAATTGTCAAATAATTTTGATTGGCCTTTGCTAGTTTTGGACCATGTTACATTTTTGCCCTTTGTGGCATTTTTGCAGCCCCTACCGAGGCACCACTGGATGTTTATGCACGGCAGGTTACCTCCACCGAGGCTCTAGTGTGGTGGCTCCCTGTTTATCAGGTTCCTCCTCACTGGGTGGATGGATACCAGGTAAGTCCTTAAAACACACACAGTTTTCTTATACTTCTCAACAAATAATTACTCATAATAAAGCTTTTGAACTGCATAAATAAAATACACTTGTGCTGTAGTATTCCTCCTAACAATCACCCTAACAGAGATTTGATACCAACCAAGAAACTGCCCAGAACCGATATGTTCTGTTTGGATCAAAATCAGGAACAATGGTAAAATGTGGTGTGGTTTTTTGTTTGTTTTTTAAACTAGCCAAACAAGAAGAAGCTTTCTTGCTGAAAATGTTCCCTTAAATGGGGACGCAATCACACTGGCTATGTGCTATCTCTCTTTGGTCTGCTACCATCTGCATGAGAGTAAAAGCATCCCAGGCCTGCAGCTTTTTTGGGGTCCCACGGTCTCGATGCACCGCTACATGACACTTAGGCCAACTAAAATTCATATCCTTTGGGCAGCCGGATTACCTGTAGGTAGAGTATACCCCTAATTTCTGCCTTTCCTTCCTGTTCAGATACGCTACTGGAGGAAGTACGATGACAACGAGGCAGCAGCCTCTCGCGTTCTGGTGCACAGCTCAGTTAACCAGACTCGTTTGGAGAACATGCGGCCTGACTCGCACTACCTTATTGAGGTGCGTGCTTACAATGGCGCTGGACTTGGACCACCCAGTGAGCACTGTGAGATGTTCACCAGGAGACCACGTAAGAGTAAAACATATTACATCTGATATTGTGTGTAAATAATGGATTATTATGTTAATTTTACAACAAATGCTTTACACCAGATAATTAGATTAAACCTCTTGTCCGAACCTCTTATTCATGGTGTACTGTAAAGGCGGTAATGTAACAACTGTGACGATAATGCAATAACCTTTTATAGAAGGAACCTTAATAGTCTTTACAAGGTACAGTCAAGCCGGAAAGTCTGCACACCCCTTTCACCTTCTCCATGTTTCATTACATTACAGACTTATTCTACAG
>JAOUQW010000014.1:62619-73030 GCA_028565825.1 Olivaichthys viedmensis
TATATTAGCCCAAGAGTGGAAGAGAAGAATGAAAATGAAAAAAATAGATAAACATAAAGATGAAAAAGACATGCAGGTCTTAGTTTATATGCAGTCCCCTCATTAGCTGGATGTACACAAGATATGCAAAATCAGCTTATGCCATATACAGTGATTTCAATAACAATCAAGCAATACAAAAATCTCTGAAAGTAATTCTTCTGAATTTGTAAGGAAGGCTTGACACCAAAATGTTACAACGAACTTGCACCTGCTTTCAAGTATAGCAGGTTTCTTCAATTTAAAGATCTGAAATGTAATAAACAATTATGTATTATGAATATATTACCTTTATAACAATGTTTTACAGCTATATATTTATTCTAGTATACAGTTATTTCTTATTGCATTGTTTTTGCATATCTTGTGGTAATTACTCTCACACTCCCCATCTACATACAGTCATGGCCTAGAACAAAAGGCAGGGCCAGATGCAGCCTCATGGCACATTGTGTCAAGGAGAAAAAAGGTTGAGAAGGTTTCAAAGTCATGGATGTATGTAGTGGCTTTTAGACAAAGGGAGTATGTGAATACTGGCTACATATTTTTTAGGTTTTTCCTGTAAGCTTTTCCTTAGAATGGATAGCAATGCATTAATCGACTTAACAGCTATAAAACACTCTAACAGACAGACAGTTTTGCCAAAGTGGAGCTTTAGAACACAGAAGCTTGAAAAGAAACTAAATGTTTAATTCAGAGATTGAATTTCAGAGGCCTTTATATGAAACACAGACATTTTTATCCAGTGTGATATGTATGGAATAACAAAAATGTACTAAGTATGTTATAATTTCATAATCATCAAATTGTTAATAAGCATATATGTCACTCTGGCATCATATTATGGTCTTATAACAATATAACCTAGAACATTTGAACACCTTATTTGCATAATAGATCACCAAGTCTTCCTCTGTGCATGTGTTTGTGTGACTGATTAAATACACAGCTAAAACCAGGTGAAATTATTCCAGACAACATTAACAATAGTAAAACAACAACCAATAATAATAATAATAATAATAATAATGATAATAAATGCAATCCATCAGTGGCTTTAATTATATACTTAGCCCTGTTTAAACTATGTTGGAAAGAGTGTCTTAAATGATAGGCTACCCAATATGTCCCTGAATAAATAAAAAAATTAGTTTCTCCTATCTCTCCTCAAAGTGCACCATTAATGTCATGATTAGTTTAGCAGTTTTCTCTCTGGCTTTGGGAGATGCTATTTAAATGGTCTATAATAACTGCAATAACAGTTTGACTTTAAAAGTCACATCATATTAAAGAACAATTTTGGCAGTTTGTGCTGTCTGGCTACTTCAGTAGTTTAAACTTCAGACTATTAATCAACCAGCACAAGAGCAGAAATAAGAACAAAAGCCTTGGAAGCATGTTTGCCTTTGATACCTTTGTCTAGGTGGGCCATCACTCTTTAGCACATATCTGCTATGATAATGATTACCGAAACACAACAATACAGTGCTTCCCCAATGAGCACACACCCGCTCTGGGAAGGAAAAACAAATAAATACATTTAATATGAGATGCATCCCGGTAAAGACACTCCATAATAGAATGCATTGGTCTTAAGCAGGGTACTACATATCTTATTCACCTTAGTAAAAACAGAGGATGGCAGAGTGGGTACTGCTTGTATTCTCTTAAAAGCAGGATATATTACATTACATCCATTAAATCCAATGCTGGTCCAGGGAAAAAAATTATTAACACTAAAAATACCATTATCAAATACAGCATGCATGGACAAAATGGATTTCTGGCCCGAACCTTCTACGGCTGTGGGAAATCCTTTCCACTGCACAGTAGACAGAGATAGAAAGAAGATCTGTAAGGAGAGAACAGCAGATTAACCTCAACTTTCTTCTATCAGAAACACACTAGAGAGTAAGATCGAAAAAATGGTCTACAAATTAAAATGACAAGGAGCCACAAAGAATAATAAAAGCAATGCCAAATCATTAAAGGCATAGAAAATTAAAAGTAAAAAACTGATGGATAAAGCTGAGGTATATGGTGGATTGGGATGCAGGCTGCCTCCTGGCAGTCAGATAAACAGAGGAAGAGAGTCTGGAGAAAAGAGGAGACTTCTAACAGCTGCACAATGTTTCCTGTATTTTAATGTCTCTCTGCTGCATGCTCCTCCTCCCAGATCTCAGACAAAAACACTTAAACCGTATGTGAGCCTGGTGGAGGGGCCTGACTAGAGCCTGTCAGTTTACTGCCTCCCTATTCAACTGCACTGCCCACTGAAAAACACAAGCAAGAAGGCAAAAAAGCAAAAGTTGCATTCTTCCCCATTACGCATGATGGCTGGAGACACACCCACCTGAACTCACACAGCCTTCACTGAGCCTTTGCAGGCGGCCTTTCGCTGCTGATCATGCCCTAATGACAAAGTAACAGGAAATGATGTTCAACAAAGTACAGTTCTGCTTTTCCTGTTTTTGTCTTTGCATCATTACTCAGTCAAGGTTCCAAGAACTGTGAGGCACTTTAGATAGACACATTTTCTCCCTATCACTCATGCATTCATACACTGCACAAATTTGCTTACAGCCATTCACGCCTGAAAAGAAAACAAAACAAAAAGAAACCAAAAACAAAAGCAACTTTAATTTCAGCTAAGTCAAATTGCATACGCCTACAATAACTACGGTTTCAAATAGACTTTTCTGGCTTAAGAGATGCCTTAGTGTTCCCAGACAGAGCAGGGGAGCTCTTGACAGGATGAGAGTGGGGCAAAACAGAAGGTCCTCTGTGCTGAAGTTCTCCCTACAAGCTTGTTACACACTCCATGTCCTCATCCTCTAACAGCCTACTGTTCAGTTGACCTCCTTCAGTTTCCTGCAGCCCTTCCACTTCCTTCTTATGATCCTTTATTTGCCCGGCTCTTTTCAGTCCCTGGCTGGTTCTCTCTGCATCGCTGCCGTGCATATAGGCCAGGAGGCTGCCTTTTGGGCTTGGAGGCCCATTGGCATTGAGTATGCTTTCTGCCACGTTTTCCATCTCCTCCATGGTCATGTCACATGCAGCAGCCAGCTCCTGCTTGGCCACCTCGATGAATGAGTGGTCCTGTGCATAGCGGCCCAGCCCTTCCGATATCAACACCTGGGTGGGGAGAGCAAATAAACCCTGCATTTATCTCCACTGTTGAGTGAGCAGTTATTGTGACAACATACTTATTAACTGGTAGTAAATATGAGTCATGCAATTAGAGTATCAGGCTATTATGTGTCCATTTGCATCAGACTGTGATCAAGAGACCCATTTAAGATACAACTTAATTTTTTTGGTAATATTTTACCAAATAAGGCTACACGACAACTGACATAAACCGACAAACATTTATGAATGCTTATTCCAACAGGCATCAGTTGTCATAAAGGCTGCTTTTGTCAACTTTGATGTCAAGTCACATAACACCTATGTCAAGTGACATAGATATTTGGTGACATTGGGTTGTGTCATGACACTGTCTGGAGTGAAATGACATAGCACGTTATGACAACTGACTTTGTAGCTCAGCATATTTTTTGGTGTCAGAGTGACATAGCTTGCCAAGTGAGGCTGGTTGCAAAATTGAACAAAAGTAAGGACTTCAAAAAGATTCTCTGTAGTATCTCCTGAATTTAATTTGTGCCAGAACCTCCCAGATTGGATCCGGCACCTCATTCACATATCAAATACATTCATGCAATGATCTGTAGAGATGAATCAAGAAAAAAATCATAATATTTTCTACAATAATATATACACCGTAACAAAATGTGAAAAACCCTTCTAGAATGCAGTTTTTGTCGACGAGAACGAATCGCATGTTATAATTTCATATTAATAATTTTTTTGTGTATTTTTTTGGAGAATTGCTGTTGAAAGTGCAGATTTCAAAATTTCAACAGAGACCATATTTATCTTTGTAGGTCGAAAGGGAATATTATGCTATGTTTTAAAAATTAAATAAAACATTTTGCATATGCAAACTTTTGTCCTATGAAATTAATAATAACGCTTTGCTATTTTTGCTATATCTTAATAATTATTTTACATAGAAACAACTGGAATGAAACTGACGAAAGTGCAGACTGTGAACAGACAATGCATATATATGGAAAGTAAGTAGACCAATCAAAATAAGAGCTGTGCTTGCCATCATACAACCAGGAAGTTTGGCTAAAGAGCGCCACCGAGATTACTTGCACGGACTACCGAGAGAGAAGTGTTTATTAGCGATTTATTTACCGAAATAGACGACAATTACCTAATGACAAAGGTTTATTTTCCAACTTAACTCGTTTGATTGAAGTCTCCTCTTTTCCAAAAATGTTCGCTCAAACTCATTTTAAAAGCAGACAAAGGAGTGGCACAGATAAACACTAATAGAGCATAGGGAGTGAAAAACTCCTTAAAGTTTGAGTTTTTATGTAAATAGTTGCGTTACGTATTTTTACAACTGTTTGTTATTTGTTGACCAGTGTTCAATGAACATTTCTATGTCTGAATAATTTTGGTTTATTTTTTTAGTAAAGAATTGTGAATTTCTACAAGCATGTCTTCTGTTTTTTTTCTTTGAATTTAGAAGACTGGCTACTAAGTAGTTCATTGAATCTGCAAAATAACCAGTTAGACATGTAGATTAGGCTGTGCTGAAAAAATAATGTGGGGTAAAGGTTGTTTGTTAGAGCCAAAATAAATTTATAATAATATGCAGCAAAATTATAGAATAGAACTCTGGACTTCAAAGGGTTAAGGGCCAAAGGAAATATAACTGTCATTACAGTGTCATGGTGTTGACATAAGAATTCATAAAACTCTTATAAACAGCAAAATTAAACTAGTTTACGTAACCAATTTAAGCCCACTGGCAACTTTACATGCCATAGGCTATACCCCTCTTTTCTCTCTTATAAATTATTAATAAAGTGTTATATAGATTTTTAAAGATTCACACTGATAGAATACAGTTGTACAAAGGATTTTTATAGACACAAGAATTTTATTTCACTTCCTATATGTATATACTATATGTTTACTTTACATTTTTTGTTGACATTTACTAAATTGTGACTATCTATAGAAAGACTCGAGCAAAAATACATTTATATTTCATCTTTAATTCTTTGGATATTTAAAGAACTGATTGGCTGTTGCATGTTTAAGTCCATTGTGTACCTTATAGCTACACCCATTGGCCATTTTATCAAAAACAACTATCATATAGGTACACTTTGTAGGTTTACAGTTACATACTTTTCTGTAGGTTACAGTTACAGCCCATGTGTTGCTGCAGAATTTATCACCCTCCCCACCATCCATCAATGGAAAGAGACCACCACAGGACCACCGCTGACCAGATATTTGGTTGGTGGACCATTTTCAGCACAGCAGCAACACTAACATGGTTGTGCGTGTGGTAAGCCTTCCCAGAAGAGTGGAGGCTGTAACCACCCTTGCTCATGGTTTTGGAACATATGGATGTGTCCACATATTTTTGGCCATGATATTACAGGGTAAAAACTGTTAGTGTTAAAGCCTTCACTATAAATTTGTTACAGTACTGTAACTTACTTGCTGTAGCAGGTTTTCATGTCAGTAATACCACAAAGTGCAGGAGATACTACAGAGCATTAAGTCCTCGCTTTTGTGCAATTTTGCAACAAGCCTCACGTCAAATTATCAGCATTGTCACTTGTTATAACATGCTATGTCATTTCACCCCAGACAGTGCCATGACAACCTAATGTCACCAAAAATCTGTCACTTGACGTAGATGTTATGTCAACTTGACATCAAAGTTGACAAAAGCAGCCTTTATGACAAGTGACGCCTGTTGGAATAAGCGTTTATAAATGTTTATGTCAGTTGTCATGAAGGGCTTATGCAGGTGTCATGTAGCCTTCTGAACACTGCCCTACAGTGTTACCATTCCTTCTTATTGAGTAAGAAGTGTATATTTTTTAATGTTTATTAAAAAAAATTCTCTAAAATGGGACCTAAAATGATTTCATAAGAAACCTTTGTTTACTAAACTTTATAATGAGTCAGTCCCTAAATCGTGAAAATTGAACGCAACCCCCATTTCATTTATCTTTGGCTAACTCCATGCAGAGAGCAGGTATACACATATATGTTGCATGGTTTTTTGGTAATTCTGGGAATTATACCCCCTATTGTACAAATAACAGCCAACCCTTTTTGTAAAGATAAATTAGTGATCATTATATTGCACTTGTATACATTTATAAGGTTGGAATGGTTATTTAAGAGCACTTTAAAATGCGACATGCAAGTTCATGCTAATTAACGAATACAGTTATACTAGTTATAAGTGGATGCTAGTTGTAAGAATATACATTTTGTTGATTTTCGGTTAATATATTTTCAGGCATCACAAATTGAAGTTTTGTAATTATTGTTATGAACTGTGAATGAGTTACGGTAACTGTAATAAGGGTGCATAATGTTCAACAGGTGCAGCTAAATGACATAGAGCATATAAAAAAAAACTACATATGCTTATGTGCCCTCTATACAAGAAATAAAAGCCCCTTCAGTCCGTTGGCGAGTTGGTAGTGTCCTACATTGTACTAACAAGATCAAACACAACCCAGTTACACATGCAAGAAATGTCAAAAATAACAGCTCATTAAATCCTTAGTTAATGTGCTACCTTCAAGTCAATTGACCAATATCTTCTAATGTAACACAATACATAGCATATAGAGCATCAGCAGGACCAAATAGTATAAATAGTTCTACACCGTGTGCCCGTTGACCAAATTGGACACAGAAAGACAAACCAGAGAGACATTGCTACATATCGCCCATCTTCTGGCATCTAAAACAGAGGGGACATTCCTTCACATGTAAATCCATGTACCTCATTCACTTGCAAGAGAGTAATTTCATTTTGAGGTTTGAAATACCTCTTGAAGTTACCGCTGCTATAAATTCTTATCTATGTCCCATCCATTGTTGCTTTGGCCTTGTCCTCATTGTTTCTTTTCTTTTCTTATCTTCTGTCATTTTACCTAAGGGAGTGGTAAAGTAGTAATTTACCTCAGTTTTACTCGGTAGTACTGCGTTTGCCAACAAATTGGCACCTTATGACATTTACTGTCACTTCTCGCCATCTAGCCTGTATAAGCTTTGTTCTGTAGTTACTAAGTTTATACTGTTACATTTTGCCTTCCACCCACAGAATCCAGTAACTAAAGCTAGTTTTCTTAAGCATGATTTCTTAATCAAGGGCTTTAGCACTATAATTTAAGTTAGAATCAGTAGGATTATCACTTGTGCCAAGCCATCATGAATGACAGATTTAAGGTAAGAATCAGGATTTAACTAACTGACATTTTCTTTAAAAGCATTTTCGCCCTTTCCAGCTGTACCTCAGAGCCAAAAGAACTGTTAAAGGGAAACTACTAGGCCACCCAGAAGACCTTCATGAGTATGTGGATATTGATAAAATAGTCGTTTGAGCAAAATACCATATTTCTCTGTCACATTAGGATTTGGAGAGATGTCTAAAAGATAGTAAGTGACACCTGGTGGTGTTGGAATGGAGCCATCAGGCTGGTCACGTTCAACAGGACTACTTGAAGTCTGATCTTGCTGCTGTGCCAAACTAATAAATGTATTCAACATAAGTTTCTAAATCTTTAAAAAGAGAATCAAATACACTATCCTAACCAAATCACTTCAAATCCTTACTCTTGCCAAGTAAATAGAGAACATTGATGAATGTGAGCATGGCAATAAGTTACTTTAAATCCAGCAGACTGAACAGTTAAAATTAATATTTTGCATTTAACGTACCCAGAGGATTGCAAAACTCATCTGCATACAGAGTCTGACAAAAAACTGTTTTTAAAGAAGATTTCACCATCCTAAAAAGATATGCAAGTATGCTCCTCCCACTTATGTCTTATTTTGTCACCTTTTAAAAGTATCCCTTCTTTAATTTTCTCACTCCTTATTTATCATATTGTGATGTCAGTGAAGTAGAGGAGTGAGCAGGAAGCATTTTAAAATCAAGAAAATGCTCTTTATTTGGCAAACACACTCTTAGAGCACAACAACATAGCTTGGTGGTAAACCTGAGAACTGAACTAGCATGAGAAAGCTGGAGGGAGTTAACAAAACCCACCCTTAAGTGAACAGGAATTTACTCCATTCTTGCATCTGGCCCTTGCAGAGTCAGGAAGGCCACAGAGACCTTATCTAGAGAGAGGCACCAAGACATTCCTTTCTTAACAGAAGTAAAAGCACACAATGTTCAAGAACTAACTTTAAGCATTATGAGCAACAAAATAATTATTTTCCCACATATTACAAAGAAAATTAGCATAATGGGCAGCTTGCCATTTAAAAGCAAATGATCTTGATTTGAAATGACCAGGTTTCTCCAATTTTATGCATAAACCAGCAAAAAGAGCAGTTTATTCAGCCCTAATGACTGTCAGTAGGTTTAGCTCCTCTCATACTTATGGCAGTGTTACAAAGCAGCACTATGTGTACATGATGATTTATAGTAAGATGCCCTCACACCTGTATTCAAACTAATGTTTTGCTGTTTTGCGTTAATATCTTATTGAACACACACACACACACACACACACAAACACACAAGTTTGCATGGAAAGACCTTTTTGTTACAATTTTTGGCACATATCAGAGCCAAATAAATTGAGAATATTATTTATTTCCTATGTGATCTTTGGAACAAATCAAGTCACATTGGGGAAACACAAAATCAGAGCATGTCTTCCTTTTATTCAAGCAGCACATCGGTGCTGCATTTTTGTGCCTGTTGAAAAATGTGCCTGCTCTTGCAGCATGAGCTGCTGGTAATAACGGCAGATGAGGCTCCTGAGTGGCACAATAGTAAAACATTCACCCTAACGTCTGGCGATCGCTAGTTCGAGCCCCAACGATGCCACAGCCATCCGTGGCCAGGAGTCCAAGAGAGCATAATTGACCCTGCTCTCTGGGTGGGAGGGATGGCATTACACTGTGAGCATATTAATGTGCATTTTACTTAGAGGCTCCGAAAAGCACTGTAACATACACCCAAAGCTCAATGTATTGATCTCATTAGTGGACATGGAGATCAGGAAAGAGAAAAAAATGAGGTAACTAAACTATTTGGTGCTCATTTAAGAGCCGCAAAAGACATGGTCCAGGTCATCAAATGGTTTCAGACCCCTAGAGGACCAGCAAGGTCTCAGCTACCACAATTTACTATCAATACTCCAGCCAAAGCTCCAGATTTGATCAGTGTGTGATTCCTCCCAAGGCAGCTTGTTTAATGAACTACCCAAAGAACAAGTCAGGGGAAAAGATTCTCTTTTTTCAACAGATCTTTATCTCAAAAGCCATGTGACAACAGTGGTCCCTTGTCACTGTGAAGAAAATAGGCTGCAAAGCCTCATCTTCCCAAATGAGAAAAGAAAAGAAAAAAAAGAAAAGTTGCTGATGACCTGGATTTATTCTGAACGATAGTTAGAGTATTACAATTTTTACTTGGTAAGCTTTAATTGGTATATTGCTTTTATTGGTTTATTCCAAGCATGAAGGAGTTTGCATTGACAGCTAACATTACTTTTTCAACAAATGCTCATATTAGGTGGCTATCTGCGCAGAGATAATATTGGCAAGTAATTAATTCTGGCTACCACCAAGGACATTATATGGGAGACTGGTAAACTAGGCAACACTCAAAAGTTTCAGAAATTGTACTCTTAGAGAGTACAGTGGCAAAAAAGGATCAGTAATGTGGCTAAATATGTCAAGCAGCACCTACTTTGTTAGACAAAATGAGTCTCTGTTGTATAGTAAGTTTCAAAATATCTGCATAGCAATTGCATTGCTGCTTGCTAGGTACCATTTTTAGGAGGATGTTTGAGGAGATATGCGTCATTGTTATTACACACTGGATGGTTATATAAGAGTCAAAATAGATTGGTCACTCTGTGTTGGGGTCTGCATAGAGGGGGCTTCCAAAATGACTAGTCAGCTGTGGAACTCATTGTGCCTTTTTTTAAGTTCATGCACTGTTATACAAAGATGCTGGAAAGCCAAAAATTGTCCTCTGTAGTTCACAGGATGTCATTCATGGTATCATTATCTTCCGGCTACAACAGTGACCACGATGGCAGCAGCTGAGCTCTCCCTTGCTGATGCTGGGATTTTTTTTTTGTGTGGTATCTTGTTATTTTTTAGCTTTCATTATGTTGGTCAGGATTCCTTAGTTGTGCCAACATCGATTCAGACATTCAATTCAATTCAATTCAATTTTATTTGTATAGCGCTTTTAACAATGGACATTGTCACAAAGCAGCTTTAC
>JAOUQW010000014.1:78794-90574 GCA_028565825.1 Olivaichthys viedmensis
AAACGACATTTCATTTCAATGTATACAAGGTATATGGAGAAATGACAATAAAAACCTACTTGAACTTGAACTTGAACAGAAGAGTGGAGGCTGTATAGCACCCTTGCTCATGGTTTTGGAACATATGATGTGTCTACATATTTTTGGCCATGACATATTCTTATAAATCTGTTTATAAGTACTGTAAACAGATTTATAGTACAGTACTGTAACTTACTTACTTTCATGTCAGTGTTACCACAAAGTGCAGGAGATACTACAGAGCATCTTTTTGGAGTCCTCACCTTTGTTCAATTTTGCAAGCGGCCTCGCGTCACATTATCAGCATTATGTCACTCTGAAACCAAAAAATATAAAGTCAGTTGTCATAACGTGCTATGTCATTTCGCCCCAGACAGTGTCATGACACAATCTAATGTCACCAAAAATCGATGTCACTTGACATACAGTAAATGTTATGTCAACTTGACATCAAAGCATCTTTTAGACAGCTGACACCTGTTGGAATAAGCTTTTATAAATGTTTGTCAGTTTATGTCAGTTGTCATGAAGGGCTTATGTAGGTGTCATGTAGCCTTCTGAATACTGCTCTACAGTAAAGTGTTACCGTTTTTTTTTAAGTAAGGCTGCTATCACACTAGGCGTTTTTTCCTCAAATGCTAGTGCACATTTTACATGTCATCCTATGGGAAGCGGTCGCAATCTGGGCGGAAGGCGGCTGCTTTTAAAAAGTGCTGCCGCTGGCGTTTTATTCGTCACGGCTTGGTGCTTTCCAAAGTTAAAAAAAGTTAAACTTTTCAGAAAAGCACAGGGTGACATCAAACGCTTGAACTCTCGAACAATCAGGACGCAGCTCAGGGATCAAGTGAGAAAAACCAACATGGAGGACAGAGTGCTGAGGAAAAAAAAGGTCTTGTTAGTGAGCGAATATAATATATTTACTATATGTTGAATAGAAAACATTTCATGCCAATATTCCAATGTTGCAATGTACCTAAAAATAACTGTCAAGTCGCACAAGCAGCTCCATTTCTCTTTATTTTTTTGCCTCCAAAGCCAGAATGAAGGCAAGCAACCTACTCATCGCCATAGTTACACCAACCTTTATTTAATCTTTATTATTAATAATAATAAATCTAATCTAGATAGCAAGCTAGGCTAGCTAGTTAGCCGATGTGGTACAATGTGTGCACTGCGTGAGCTGCTTTTTTTCATATCAGCATAAAATGTAGAAAAATACGCCTAGTGTGAAAGCAGCATAATTCAGTTTTTTGCTTTTGGTTTCTTCTGAACAAACTGTTCGATTCTAAACATTCTACATTCTGTACACTCAAAGCAGGTTATGTTGAATATGTGCTCCGTATTGATTGTCTGGAAACATAACGTTTGGGCTAATTTCATGCAACAACTTGCAGTTCATACTAAAAAAAAGTATTGCAAGTTTTGGAGATCTAAAATTAACTGGACACTTTAACAAATGATTGGAATGTGGCTTTGGATATTGCATTGATTCATACATACTCATACTACTGGATATTCCAAGGCCAACATCCCAGACTCTCATGCCTGAGGGACCTGTAAAAAGAGGGACCTGTAATAGCCCGATACTCATTCTATCATACATTGCGGTTGAATAAATGTAGGGCTGTATTCAGAGTTGGCAACTTAAGTTCAAAAGATGCGTTCGAGTTCTCCGTATTCAGCTTACGCAGGTGCTTAAGATGAATTTCTGGTCGGCCCATTTAGATTATTAAAATTACCTGCGTGCAGTTCACGCCTCCGAGGTTGCCAGATTTTTCGTGAGTAGAGATGTCGGAGAAGGAGTTTTTCAATAGCGTCTAGACCGCTGCCTTTAAAGACAAGCACTTGCCTTTAATCCCCCCCAAAAATCGGTGGATTGAAAATGTGGGCTGCTGAAGCAGAATGCTTTTTTTCCTTTGCTGTCAACTGCAATATGATGTAGCACAACAGCAAAAGAAAATTAAAAAGATCCAATATGATGATATACAAATGAGAAGATGGCAAACATTCAAATAAACATCTAATAGGAGTCTAATATATCGATCACCAATATATTAAGGCTGCTGAATAATCCTAATGGTTATTATCATGTTAATTTGCGATCACTGCATTTGTCTTAATATAACAATATGGTTTCCACCAACATTATTCTGCAGCCTATAAAATAGCACTTGATCCCCGTTGGATGACATCTTTTTTTGCAAGATGAACTAGAAGTATCTATAGATAGCGTGATTCTTAGACAAGAATAAAGAACATTGTATTGGCTTTTGAACGTTGTAGCAGTGACTAGTGACTAAACGGACCACAAAAGTATGAATTTAATTTTTTATATTGTGCAGTCAGTTGTGCGCACAATTTAATGTGGCCATAAGGTACTGAATCAAGGTCATGAAATCATAATGTGTGTCCGCAATGTAGGCTATTTTTTTGTGCTTTCAATTTTCTATGTTGAGTTAAATTAATAAAATAATGTCCATATTTTGGTTAATTTGATGTGATCTCCTGTAAAGAAAATGAGCCCACGGTTTAAAGGATAAGCTGAACAGTTTACTTTAAGTAAGAGTAGTTCATAATTTTATCCATATAAAATTCGGTCCTCAAGATAAGCAATGTCTTCCGAGCTTCTCTGTGAAAAAAAAACAAAAAACGTTTTGTGGCTTGTGCAGGGAAGATACGATTAATGACTTCTTAATTATGTATTTAATATTGCCCTCAAATGCCATTCTATCCCAGCCTAAACATGTATTTAAGGGTGAAATATCGTGGTTACAGCAAATTGTCAGAGAGTGAGACTTAATACAGCTCCTCGCTCGTAACAGACACTCCTCTGTTTGTGGCAACCTCAGCCCCCCGAGTGCAAATAGCACATAACTGTACGAGTAGCGCACAAGTCTGTAGTTACATCCGAGGTATGAATACCAATGTCTGCAATTTCTGTATTAACTTCTCACTATGCACACTTAACTCAACTCTGAATATGGCCCTTAGAGAACAGAGAGACACGGATAGTATTTTTTTCTCACTGCTTCCACAAGACTGCCAGCACTGCCATATGAGGGTGGGCCCATTTCTTTGCACGTTACAGATGGCATTGTTAGAGAGACAGAGCATGGTGCTCTCCAAGAGCTCTGGGTATCATTTCCATTACTGTCGCAGTTTACTGATGGTAGGCTGCGGTTGAGCTTCTCATAGGAGCCAGTTCCTTCTAGCCTCAGGACGGGCACAGTCCGGTCATACAGCCCACCTACGCCATGAGTGCAAGGACTGGTAGGAGGTGTGGAACACAGGCGTGTGAACAGAGTAGGGGAATGACTCCTTCTCAGCAATGGGCTCAAACCTGCTACAGCCAGTGCCTGCATGAAGGAGTGAAAAACTGAATTTGAATCAGAAAATAAAACAGATTAAATTAATTTACTAAAGATGATGTTATAATATGACTGGTTGCAGTAATGGTGCCCGCTGCAGACATAAAGGTTGATCTATGGAAAGAGATTTGCTTTTTTAATGCTTTATCGGCAAGCTCAAAAAAATAAATGATGATACAATCTCCAGATTACTTTGCAAGCCTGCTTTATCTATGTTAAGTCAGATGTCCTTTTGGTTGGGTGAGCTGACCTCTTGATGTTGCCTATAACCGGCTATCACAGGCATCTGGCAGAGAATAAAAAAAATACCTTTGGCAACCCCAATGTGAAATCAGGAGTAAGAGGTTAAAAGGATTTGCTGTAGGGCATGGAATATCAAAAGCCTCTGGGAGCAGTGTTGCCAACTTGGTGACTTTGTCACTAGATTTTTTTACTTTTTAGACCCCTTTAGCAACTTTAGCAAAAAAGAGCCTGGCGACAAATCTAGTGACTTATTGAGCAGACGTTAGCTCACATTACAGCTGCTGGTTATACGAGTTGAGAGAGCAGGTTCAGTCGACTCACCACCAGTGTGTCTGAAGCCTGACTGTTTTTCTCTACGATGATTGTACAGGGATCCTATCTAACAGGCGCGTGCTTCAGTGAACTAAAGTCTGTGAAGCTTTATTTCTCACATGCCTCCATCTTTCCTAATCTCTCCATCTCAGTTAGTGAACCCTCTCTCTCCTTTACACTTCATAACAGCACATGAATAAGTCTTTTTTTCACACATACCGCGATGTGACAGAATGAAAGACTCAGCAATGCGAAAAAATAAATAGAGAACATGACTCTATTGCGGTTTTCCCACTGGTTGGCTGCTTCAATGAATTGCGCAATGTAGCTCAGCAACTCACAACTGATTGACTTTCCGCTCCAAATGCACTGCCAAATGCACCGCCACTGGTTGGTCAGTAATTAAAGTCACATGTGATGACGTGCTAGTGACAGAAAATATTGCCAGAATGTATTTATACTGATGAAGAAAGGTAGTGACTCTGCACTGACTCCTCCATTAATTATATAGCCTACTGCAGGTGAGTTCAGATTTATGAGAACGCTTTCATGTCAATATCCACAAAATAGCAGGTAAACATCTGAATTATAATACATATATTATTATAAACAATAAGTTTGGCAAAGACACTGGCTCATTTTCATTCAGAAGAAAAGGGCAAAATGCGCAAAAAAAATGTTAGAGCTGCCCACTGTGTTGTGATTGGCTTGGTTTTGATATGCAAATAATTATGATGATTCAATGAATATGCAAATGAGTCAATGCCGTTATCTGGTGACTTCTAGACACTTTTTGAGCATGCATTAGCTACTTTTCCCCTGAAAAGAGTTGTCAACACTGTCTGGGAGGCTGTAGCACCGGGTGAGTCCCTACACATTAGCAGCTTACTGTTAATGGTCTCATGTTCAGGAAGGATTTTGGCAGCTGTCATATTTTTATTTTTTTCTAGTCAACCAACATAATAATTAGTAGGGATGGGACGATCGATCGGCTGTAGATTGGGATCGGACGATTTTTGGCCTAAATATGTGATCGGCGATCTGCCGATATTTCTTTAATCTGGCCGATACGGTGAGCCGGTCAATGACCCAAATTTCACATTTTTGTACACTGAAATACTCGAGGAAAACACTGAAGACTGGGAAAGCGACAATCGCATTTTAAGTGCACATCTACCTTTTAGAGACAACCATTCCAAGGAGAGCGCATGTGCTGAATTACTGGCAAAATGTTACATTACGTGAAAAAAAAAGAAAAAAAAAAAGTCTGTCGTTGATGCATGTCGGTATTGCCCTGAATCAGTTGAACAGCCATCTGCTTGGCAAACCGTTTTCACTCCCAACGTGTTGAAGCATGGGCAGAAGCCCTTAGCGTCATTGTACACACGCCGGAGGGCATCTTTGGCTTCACTTTACTGACACGCTCAGTAATCCTATTGTTATTGTCACGTATCTGCCGGCATCTGCCAAGGAACACGCACTACATCTCCCAGAATCCTCCAGTCACTCCCGCAGCACATGACATATCACCTGACCTGCTTCACTGCTCACCTGATCACTAATCAGACAGGTTCATTACACCACACACATAAATACCTTGACTTTACACACACTGCGAAGTCTTGCTCCTAGTTTTCTAGCAACGTTATTAAGCCTGTTACGCTGTGTGTTTATTCCGTTTATGACCTCTGCCTGTGATTCCGATTCCGATTCTATCTCTGCCTTTGTTACCCTGTTTGCTGATCGCCTGACCATTGCCTGTACCTTGACTCGATTTCTGCCTAGCCCTTTCTGTATGTTAGGTTTATTTACAGTGTGATACAAACAAACACTTGCATCCTAAACCCAAACTTGCATGTGTGTGTGTGTGTGTGTGTGTGTGAGCACCACCGTGACAGAAGACTTTGCCTACCCTCGATGCAGCGGGTTTTGGACAGAAAAATGGATGCAGCAAGCTGTTCACGCTTCGTCCCCTGAGCCAGATGAGCTAGGAGGAGCTGCTACAAAGGGGCGAATACCTCATCTGCGTCACAACGGATGAAGCCGCCCAGGACGAGTGGCTCCGTGAGTGCGAGTGACAGCAACAGGAAGTCGAGTCCCTCATCATAATCATCATCATAATGTAATGACTCGAGCTTTGAAGAAGTAGTCCTCCATTTAGATGCTTGGTTGTAGCACATTATTATATAACCCTCAGAGTTTGTGTGTGTGAGAGTGAGACTGCTGGTGTAGATATGAGATATTTGGGAGCACCCCTCTCGGAGAACACAGCAGACCCAGATTAAGTTTTAAACTTGAATTTTTTTTTAACCAAAATAAAACGGCATTCCAGCTCGCTCTGCAGCTCTACTTCTGTCTCGTTTGCACACACACACACACACACACACAGATCTAACTGCCAGAATGTGAGGAGGAGAAAGAAAAAACACATACGTGTCGGGGAAACAAGGTTCAGGTGTGCCACATCAGCTATTACCCCTCTGGTTTGTCCCCCAAACCCGATGCAAACCCACGCTAAACCACGCCTCACCTGCTACAATCACCAAATGACTCAATTGTATTTTTCTTTTGCATAGCACATCTAAATGTTTTAATAAGCCGCAAAGTAACCTGTCTACATGAAGATATTTTTACGAGAGTGACTATGCATTTTTGGTATGTGTTTCACCTGATGCTGGACAAAGTGCAGGGGCAATGCCGTCTTATGAGAAGTATCAGTTCTGGTCTGTCTCCTCAGACACTCTAGATGAAAGGAAGATCGTCGACCTGTGATAGTCAAGGAAAAGGTTTAAATTATTAAAATTTTATTACAACAAACTTGTTAATAGTGTTGTGTATTTCTTCTGTGCGTATGAGCATAATATTACTTAGTGCAGTAGGACAGAGGAGGGTTCGTTGGGGAGACTGCCATGCTTTTCTGTCCCCACCCCCATCTCTCTCCTCCACCACAGCTAACTGCTTACACTCTTCATCCTGCAATGCCAACCTGCCACACACACATAGACACATACAAGTAGAAATTGAGGATAAGATTTTTTTTTTAAAAGAGAGAAAGGGGGGAAAAATAGAAATGAAGGTGTAGAATCATGGTAAAGCTGTGTTACATGTTAGCAGAGCGCATGTCCTGCTCGTGTTGGCATATAGTCTCTGTAAACATCTCGTCGTGTATTTCATCTGTGGCTGCTTCCCCCCGGGATATTACTGGAAAATGGTTGTAACTCGAGTCTGAGCTGAACATGCACACAAGCACACAAACATAAATTAAATAATTTTCGGACGTTTTCACACATGCACTTTTTTTTCCGAACTGGGGTTGGTTTGCATCAAGAGTTTGGTACATTTGGTCCAGCGTGAAAGCTGTTTTTTGAACCCCGGTATGGTGCAGGGAACTGGAACACCATTTTCAGGTGGACTGGGATTTGCTTCAAGTGAATCTGGGTGTGGGCTAAACCATGTATAAAAGCTATCGTCCTGAGCCTGGGTGCTGAATAATGCAATTGGTTCAAGTTATCATGTTACTTCCTGTTTCAAGTTCCACAATGCAGCAAAAGGCATGTTGTGGTCTTAAATGAAACATAATGCCTTCCTGATATATGGTGTGAAGAAGTCATTCAAACTCGGGTTACTACAACTTGTAAATACACTGTATTATTTTGGTATACAAGCAAGCAGCTTCAACTGAAAGGCTTCACCTGAACTGCTGATCAGTGTGGGGCAAAAGTAAATAAACACTAATTTAATAAATAATACATTAATTAAATTAACATTAATAAGAATAATAAAGGAAAAAATGCACTCTATTTCCTTGCCTGAATTTGCTGGTTTTGCTGGTTATCACCGGCGCATTGATATTTTGGTTGGACGCAAGCTTTTTTTCCCCCCGTTTACGCTCAGTCATTTTCTTGGTTATAAATGAATGTGTCTGGACGTGGGTGGAGCGGTACAACAGTGGGTGTGACATTCAAAATCAGCCAGTGCAGTGGTATTTTCAAACCCACTTTGACCTAAAAATGCAGTTGCGTTACTATCTGCTGAAACCCCCTCTTAGCGCAAATTCAGTGACAAAAAAGTATTTTCCTGACTTCAAGCGCAGGCTTAAAAGTCCTGTCCCATTTCGTACAGCCCGATTTTGTGGATGTTTACTATTTATGTCGCCCCACTTTAATGTCAAATAGGTTACTTCACCAAACTTCTAATTAAATACAACAAGGGACATTTCTCCCAACAATGCCTCGAATGTTGGGAAAGTCAAGTGACTGAGGCCTGGGTACAGTTGACAATTGTCAGTGGTTACCAGCAAATTTCTTTGACGCTCCCACCTTTTCTAGGAATCCATATGACACAGGTCTCCAACTTAAAGCAAGGTCTCGCACTCATGCAGGACATCATCACTCTCGTGCCGAAGAGGGCAATCACCAGAGAACAACATACTTGCTTTTATTCCACCTATTTCCTCATTCCCAAGAAAGATGGTGGAATTTGGCCAGACTTGGACCTCTGCCATTTGAATAAATAACTAAAGGTTCTCCCATTCAAAAAGTTCCATACAGCATCTACCCTCCAATTGGTCAGGCCGGCCGATTGGTTCACAACAGACTTGAAGGATGCATATTTCCACATTCCGCTGTGGCTCAGGCATCAGCCATTTTGCATTCTATCTTTTGGCCTCTCACTGTCCACTCGGGTGTTCACCAGATGTGTGGCAGCTGCGTTGGCTCCTCATCAGAGCAAGGGCTTGAGAATCCTCCCCTATCTAGATGACTGTCTCATCAGTGCTCCATCCCACTATCGGAGTGGCAGACAACAGTCCTGTCCCATGTGCAGCAACTGGGTTTCAAAGTGAATCTGAAAAAGAACAATCTAGTGCCCAGACAACAGGGGACCTTTATTGGCCTGCCCCTGAATTTTCAATCCATTAGGGGTTCCATGACTCCTCAGAGGGTAGACAGGTTTCTGGATTTTCTGAGTCACTTTTGTTTCAGCTGCTAGGGGTGCACTTCCAACAACTACACCACTCAATCCCCGGATCCAGTCCTGAGTAACCCAGTGCGTGATGGGAACACAGAATTCATCCCACCCAAGTCACGTGTGGCTCTCCTTGACAAATATGACTGTTCCCCAGGTAAATGTCGGGGCTTTCTGAGCTTTCAGGGCTCCCTCTTGTTTGCTAGCTCCCCAGCGGACATTGACAAACTAAATCTGGTAATATTGCTGTTAACCGAAAGAGTGCTGGACTGGGCTACCACTATCTATAGCCAACAAGCCGCACTGCATCAAGCATTTCCACCGTTCAAACAGGATTTCAAAGATGTCTTTGATCAGTCTGTGTCAGGAAAGGACAGCGGGGAACGCCTTCTTTCACTAAATAAACTGGCATTCAAGGACGATCAGCTCACACTCACTCAGTTCATTCAGCTGGCAATCCGCACCGATGACTTGATCAAAGCACGATATCCCCATCATAGACCCAACGCTTCACTACCACAAAGGGAGTTTGAGCATGAGCCGGTCGACAATCTAACATGACCTACTTCCATCAGGGAAGTAGGTCATGTTAGATTGTCGACTGAGGAAAAGGAATATCGGAGAAGGAAATATTTATTCCAATATTGTGGTGGAAGGGGACATTAAGGCTCTGAGTGCCCTTCTTGACCCCAAAATGGAAGAAATTATCAGGTGAGCCCCCCCCCCCAATCACTGCCATGCTAGAAAATCACAAATGTACTTTGCCTGTATACTTATCCTGGTGCTCACAGTCACAATATTTTTCAGGCTTCATTGACTCCGGAGCGGCGGGAAACTTTATGAATGAGGAAATAGCAGAGCAACAAAAAATTGCACTAGTCTCCATGCCATACACTCTTAGTATCCATGCTTTAGATGGGAGCCCACTCGGACATGGCAAGGTGAAAAGAGCCCTCATGTTTATGATCACTAAATCAACACATAACCCAATAGTTCTGGGCATTCCATGGCTTGCAACACATAACCAGTTCATTTCCTTGAAGAAAACTACACAACCCTCACAACCAGGATTGAAAGCCCAGACACAGAAACCGCCGTTAAAATCCCTGCAACGTATTTGGACCTAGCTGAAGCATTCAAAAAAAGTAAGGCATCCGAATTACCACCTCATTGGCCTTCGGATTGTGCCACTGACCTCCTACAGGGTGCCTCGCCCCCACGTAGTAGAGCTTACCCACTATCGGTCCCAGAAACCCAGGCAATGGAGGAATATGTAAAGGAGGCACTCGCATTAGGCTATATCCACCCCTCCACATCTGCCGCAGCAGCAGGCTTCTTCTTTGTGTAGAAAAAGGACCAGGGTCTTAAACCCTGCATTGACTACAGAGGGTTGAATGCAGTCACAGTAAAGTACCAATACCCTCTGCCTCTGGTCCCCTCAGCATTGTAACAGGTTTGGGGTGCACAGGTTTTCACAAAACTGGATCTGTGTAGTGCCTATAATCTCAATCGTATTCGGGAAGGGGATGAATGGAAGACCGCATTCATTACCACATCGGACACTTTGAATATTTGGTCATGTCTATGGACTGGTAAATGCCCACTCAGTATTCAAGGTATTTATAAATGAGGTACTCTGGGAATTCCAAAACCCCTTTGTCTTTGTATACATTGGCGACATTCTAATTTTTTCACACTCTGAAGAAGAACACATTACCTATGTGCGTAAGGTACTCAGGAAGCTGCTGGATAATCACCTGTTCATTAAATTAGACAAAAATCGAGGTCCACAGACCCACAGTTAAGTTCCTTGGATACATCCTAGATGCAAATGAAGTGAAAATGGACAAGGAAAAGGCTGAAGCAGTAATCTAATGGCCCCAACCTTTAACCTTAAAGGAGCTGCAAAGGTTTCAGGGTTTGTACCTTCTACTGAAGGTTCATCCGAGGATTCAGTTAAGGCGCAGCTCCGATCACCTCCATGTTAAAAGGAAAGCCCAAGACCCTGAATTGGACAAAAGCCACATTGCAAGCCTTCCAAACCCTCAAGGAACGGTTCACGACTGCCCCATTCTTCGTCACCCTGATCCCATTTTACCCTTCATGATAGAGGTAGATGCTTCAGAAAGTGGCATAGGACAGATCCTCTCACAATGCCACGGGGATCTGGCGCTGCTTTATCCCTGCGCTTTTTACTCAAGGTAGCATTCATCAGCCGAGCTAAATTATGATGTGGGTAACAGGGAACTCCTAGCCATTAAAGCAGCTCTGCAAGAGTGGAGACATTGGTTAGAAGGAGCAGAACACCCCTTTTTGATTCTCACTGACCACAGAAACCTTAAGTACATGATGGTTATCTTTAACCATGGCCCGAACAATCAATCATACCCCCTGCTTGCATCATAGCCCCGATCCACTGGGAAATAATGGAAGATATTCTCAGGGCACGGAATGATGAACTGGTGCCACTAGAATGCCCCATGACAAAACATATGTCCCACAGACCCTACGGAAGCAGCTTATTCGATGGGTGCACACGTCTCTAAGTTCCGGTATTCCAGGGTGTCAGAGAACCACAAGATTAGTGCACAACAAATTCTGGTGGCCTTCTTTGAACAATAATGTGAAGCAGTATGTGGAAAGGTGTCTGTGCTCAGCCCTGAACACCGCGACACCTACAGACAGGCCTACCAGAATCACTACCTGTACCCTGCCGACCCTGGTCACACATTGAAGTAGATTTCATTTCAATTCAATTTTATTTGTATAGTGCGTTTAACAATGGACATTGTCTCAAAGCAGCTTTACAGAAATCCGGCTGTAGATCTAGATCCCTAATGAGCAAGCCAGAGGCGACAGTGGCAAGGAAAA
>JAOUQW010000014.1:150155-163929 GCA_028565825.1 Olivaichthys viedmensis
AGAATCAATTTCACTGTACTGTACTTGTATATGTATATGTGACAATAAAGGTGACATTATTATTATTATTATTATTACCAAACATTCTGTATCCTTTTAACACATTTAGTGCTGTTGTCCTTTCTTTATTTTACTGTCTACTGTAGCAACCTATAGTGTCACCATCCAGTGCCACCAGATAGTGGATGGAGGATGGGTTCCCTTTTGAGTCTGGTTCTGCTCAAGGTTTTTTTCCCATGCTGTCTCAGGGAGTTTTCCCTTACCACTGTCATTATGGATTTAGCTCTACATCTGGATTTCTGTAGAGCTGCTTTGTGACAATGTCTGTTGTTAAAAACGCTATAAATATACAAATTAATTTAATGTAATATATGCCTCATATAAAAAGCTGGGGAGTTAAAAAAAATGTTTTTTAAAGAATCTGTTAAAATTCTCAAAATCAAAAAAGCAAGCTTAGACGTTACAGCTTTGTAAGATTCACAGTCAGAACCATCAGGGTCAGCACCTTTACCAGATGGAAAGGACCAAATGGCCTCTAGAAAGTCTCTCTCACTAAATGGAGAGTCAAGAGCACTTTTAGCAGCATCAAAAGGTTTTGGGAGATCCAAATGATTTAAAGCACTGTTAAAATCTGTGGCTGTATATTTAGTGGAATAAAGATCTGAATATAATTCCTTGAAATGTTTTTTATTTATCTCGGGTCTGTAATAAGTCTGCACTTCAATACAGAAGGATATCAGAAAAGTGAAGGGTGGCTGTGCTGCGATCCGAACTTGCAAGGCAGGAAACTCCATCTACCTGTACATTCTACAGAAACCTCTGGCTTTTACAGTGACTACTGTGAAAGGGCAGTTGGAGTGCAGGGAAGACTGGAGGACAGTCAGGAAAGACTGCATGGCAGCAAAAAAGACTGCACCGGGAATGGGCAGTTAGTCACCCAACCCACTAGTCTCTCGGAGAAGGGACACCCATTACTGACTACAAAAATGAATAAGAGAAGACAACCCAAAGGATCTCTGAGAGGCGGAGTGAAAGATGGGCCTTGCAGGACGGAACAAACACTAGGAACAAATTATTGGAACAAACACTAGTAATGTGATAAAAATCCTTCTGAAGTGCAGCTGTGGGTGGGAAAAGGTGACCACATTCACAGGGCTATGAATCCACCAGGGGAGAGCAATGTGTGGGGAGAGAGACCAACAACCTAGCACTGCTGCGGCAGATCAGACGAGAGGGGCCCAAAGCCAGGTAGAAAACCACAAAGCTAAAGGACCCAATGTTGCTGAAGGCGGACAGGTGAGCATGTGTGAACACGGAAACGCACATGACAGCCCCCCAACCGGGGAGCCACACCATCAAGCTGACACCTCTGGAGGAGCTGGAGGAAATCAACTCAGGAGGAGAAGGCTGGGCTGAAGGTGCTGTGGGATGAGGTGAAGCAAAAGCTGTCTGGCCTGCGAAGGGCGGAGAGCATCTGCAAGTGCAGAGGAAGTGCAGAAGAAGTGTGCAACAGTATTTCTACCGCAACTTCTTAGACCTTTCGACATGCTCCATGTTGTACGCAACAGGCAGGCTACAGGGCCTTTTAAAGGGAAGTTGTTTACCATATATAGCTATTTGGGGGCATTTATTCATGTAAATGTGTGGCTGTGCACAAGCAGAGCAATTTAGAATGTGTAGGATTTATCAATGTCCATTGTGTACAGCTGTGCGTACGCACGTGTGAAAAATTACAATTTGCTAGTGCATACTGGTGGTTCTTAGGCACAGAATTAGAACTTGTTCTATGCACGCCTTGATAAATGAGACCCCAGGTCCTGGGTACTGCCCCATCACACTGAAGATCCTGTGGAACCTCATGAAATCTGCCTGGAAGAACCAGCGTATCCCATCGGAGTGGCAAAGAGCGGTCTTGCTGTTCATCTCCAAAGAGCAGAACTCCAGTACAATCATCCAATTGAGGAGCATTGCGCTGGTGAACATGGAGAGAAAGATCTTCTTCTCTGTTGTGGCCAGGAGAATGACCAGCTACCTCATGGATAATCGCTACATTGACACCAGCTCCTGCCTTTCGGAGTACCAGGCTTTCCAGGATGTGTGGAGCACTCAGCGATGATATGGGAGCAGATCCAACGAGCCAAGCGAGAGAAAGGCGATCTGTATGTCGTCTGTCTGGACTTTGCAAACGCTTAAGGATCTTTCACATTCCCAACTGTATCAGTGGTCTGTTATCTAACTACTTCAAGGATCTTCAGATACGCTCTGCCCTCCAAAACTTCACCACAGGGTGGAAGCAGTTAGAGGTAGAAACACACCATGGGGTGTTCCATTTCACCCATCTGTGTGTGGCAGCATTTAAGATCATCCTCATCAGAGCAAGGGAGGTGCTTGGGGGGATAAAACTGCATTCAGGACAGAGGCTTCTTCCATTGAGAAGCTACATGGATGATGTCACCAGCATCCTTCAGACAGCACCATGCACATCAAGGCTGCTGAAGAGACTGGATGAGCTTGTGACATGGGCAAGAATGAAAATCAAGCCATCCAAATCACGAAGCCTGTCTTCCTGGAAATAGGTTAGATCTTCATTGTAAGCGGTGGGAAAATCCCGCTGTTGGCCAGGCAACCCATCCAAAGCCTAGGGAGGCAATACACCGCAGCGCTCTTAGATAGGCAGATGAGGAAAGTAGCACAGAAACAGCTCTCCGATGGCCTGGTCAGAATTGAGTCAACTCCCCAGAAAGTACAAAGTTTGGTGTTACCAGTTCACAATGTGATGTCATCAGCAGCCAGTAGGATGGATCGGATAGCCAATTCATACATCCGGAAATGGCTGGGGCTGCCCTGATGCCTCTCTAACACAGGCCTCTTTGGGAGAAATGCACTGCAGCTGCCATTTAAATCGATTTCATTTGGTCCTGGAACCGAGGAAATCTGCAGATCCCCTGGTGAGGAATACGGAGGTCAGTCAGAACTGGACAGAAATGGAGAGTGCAAGCTGAAACCAGGCTATCAGCAGAATGCAGCAGGAGGAAAATCCCACAAGCAAAACTCAGATTCTGTCATCGAAACCTCCATCAGTGGTTTGGAATTGAGGACCACTGTCCCCTCTGCTATACCACCAATGCATGCCTCCAACACATACTGTCAGGATGCAAGACTGCACTGGCCCAAGGAGACTACAGACCAGGTCCTGAAGAAGCTGGCAGAGATACTAGAAAGCTGTAGACAAAATGCAAACAACAGCCTTTCCACAGCAGGGAAACAACTCATCCAATTTGTCAGGCCTGGAGGGAGAACTGAAAACACCCGCCAGAGTGCTCCGCCAAGGCTTGTTCCCCCTTAAGTGGTGGAATATGAGGGACGATCGCAGTAGACAGCTGCAGTTCCCCCAGAGATTAATACCACTTCCTTCTGTCAAGACGTAGTGATGTGGTCCAGACCTGCCAAAATACTGTTTCTTATTGAACTGACTGTCCCATGGGAGGAGGGAGTGGAGGCTTCCCATGAGCGAAAGAGGTTGAAGTCCTTGGATCTGGCAGCTGAGTGCAAGGAGGCCGGTTGGAAAACCAATCATCTACCCAGTGGAGGTTGGATGCAGGGGATTAACCGGGGCATCAACAATTCAGCTACTCTGCGACACCTGCACCTGAAAAGAGAGTTTACACTAACAAGCATGCCGAATAGTAATACTGACGATTTATAAGTATAAACATACGGAATTGTCATTGCTTTTATTTCTTCCTGACCTTTTACCTGGCTTTGCTGACCTGCCGATGTGCGAGTTCCTAAACCCTCCTTCCAGCTTTGCTGACCTGCTGGCATGCGAGTTTCCTGACCCACTGAACCCCTTGCTTGCCCTGATGAGTACACCAGACTGTGGGACGGGGCTCTAGTTGTCCAGCTCTAAGGCAAGTGCATTTGTCATTTTGTATATGCTGCCTTTGCCTCAGACTGGGCTACTCAGGCTTCCAGGTGGCTCTGTACCCATGTGAGCACCCGTTAGCCCTGGCTTGGCCTGGAAGAAGTCCAGTCTATAATGAAGCAATGGTAGTTTTAGCAGGTTTAAGATGGAAAGGGCATCTTGGGATACATTAACTGGTACACCTCTAACCGCATACCACCTCAATATATCAGAGTAAGTCCTGCCCACTATTTACACCTTAATCAAGGTCAAAACCACTCCTGATTAGACACCTGAGACAACTAATTAGTAATTTACTAAGAGACACACTGAGACAATACTAAAGGCTACAGAACCAAGAAGATATTACACTTAAATCCAAAAAGCCCACCTTACCAAGCAGAGAATAAATTCAAGACAGAAAACTCAAAGCACACTGGATATTGGACTGGAAACCCCCTCAATATATCAGAGTAAGTCCTGCCCACTATTCACACCTTAAGCAAGGCTGAAACCAGACCTGACACAACTAATTAGTAATTTACTAAGAGATCCACTAAGGGTGTTTCTCAATATGGGTTCTTGTGTGTTCTTCTGTGCTCATGTTCTCGATTGACGTCATCTTTTAATGCTCAGAAGTGTTCTTGATCTGCCCCAAAAACCGAGGATGCATCAGATAGTGACTTGCCAGCGAGAACGATCTAAGAGTCCAATAATTTATTGCAACATCAGAAGACGCGGCTCAGACACATACCTGAAAGTTTTTAAGTTCTTTCATTTTAAATAAACGGTGCACGTAAATTGCATTTTGACATAAAACGAGGCGAGGAATTGATTATATAGTTGTGAAATCTTTGCTCATTCTTTGCTCATTCTTTGCTCATTTGGTACGCATAATATAAAACTTTGTTCCGATGTTTTGGAAAGAGGCTCCCGTTGATATATACTAGCCTCCTGTGGTAGCTTTAATTAGCACTAAGTTAGCGTTGACTAATGGTGAACCATAGATGAAAGATGGATTTTTACCGTTATAGTTTACAACAGTCTTTTTAAAATGCCATATTAACTATAATAGTGAAACAATAGGTTTAACCACTGCATTTTGCCTAGGATCCTGAACAAAACCATGTTATTTAGGGGCGGTTGAACAGACCAGAGCCCTCATTGAATGGAGGGGGGCTATAAATAAGCAGTCATAAAAGACTAAATTTAATCGTCTGTATTGTACAAAAGCGTTTTTTGATCTCTTCAATAATTAAGGATACTAAAAGTTTATCATAAAAGTTTTTCAAGAAATCCAAAAATGTTGTACAATACAGACGATTAAAGTGAGTGTAATATGACAGGATGGTGAAATGAGTCGGGGCAGGGTGATTGTGCAATAGCAGGTACACAGCGCGTTTCAAACACATATTGGTGCTTTCTCCGTTCTCATGTCCTTGTGAGTTCGTTCTTGCAAAATTACTTGTCAAGAACGTCCTTCTCAAGGCCGCAAGTCCGTTCTTCGCATTCTTGGTATTGAGAAACACCCTAAGACAATACTGAAGCCTACAGAGCCATAGTAAACTTAAAACCAAAATGCCTACATTACCAAGCAGAGAATGTTAAAGCCGGCAGTATACTTCAAACAAAAAAGACATTTCAACACAAAATGACATCTTTTGAGCAAGAAAAACATTGCAGTTTGCTTGTTGCGCCAGTCCAAATATCACATGGATCCTTTTTTTTGTATGTTTGCTTGCGGTGATGGAAACATCAGACGGTATCTCCCATTTTTATTGCTGTTTGTTTATATATAACTTGTTGCTCTCCTCTAGACCAATCACATGCTTACCTAACTCCGTATAAGTTACTTTTGGAACTATTATCAGTGATTGCAGAGCCCTTACTAAACATAATAGAATGATAATAAATTTGTCACTCAGCCCAGGCCATGTCCCCAAGTGTTTAAAACTACTTGGTGTTAATAATAATAATAATCATAGTAATAATAATAATAATGATAATAATAATAATTATTATTATTATTGTGATTACTCTAGGGAAAAGCATTAAGTTATATATAACAATAACAATAAAATGGGATATACCTGTAAAAAACAATAGTATTATTCAAATTTTGTGAATTAATGTTAAGGTTAACTTTCGGCATAGGGCCAGCAAAGCCTAACAATCCTAAAAGTAAAAAAAATGAATTCACTAATATAGTTTTCTTTTATAGTTATAATGTTTTATTATTTATTTTATCTGTGTTTGTCTGTACATTCTTAAATGATTCCCACTCCCCATTCTGCTTCTCTATACAGACTTTGTCAGTGAAAACAAAATGGTGGGTCTCCAAACCAAAGTGCGTGTTTGAGCTCTGCTTTCATGGTCCCTCTAACTCTGTCACCACCATTTCCTGTTTTGGTTAGTGCTCCGGCCCTAGTGCATTTCCTTCCTTATCTGTTTGCTACTTTGTCATGTCCAAGTCTGGTCTGCTCTCCTCCCTGTCACCTGTATGTGTTTAGTTGCCCCTTCTTGTCATTATGAGCCTCAGGTGTTCCTTGTTTAACCTTGTGTGTATATATAGCCTTTGTCTGCCCTAGATCTTTGTGTTGACTTTGATTTGAATGTTTGGAGTTCGGTTTGTTTTCATGTTTGCTGTCTGTCAGAGACTCAGAAGATTATTGGTTATTGTCAGTGTTTTTGCTAATCTTGTTAATGTATCTCATGTATAGAGTAATCACGGTTTTTGTGTTCTAAGAAGACTTGTTTTGCTCCTGAATCATGGATGCTCCTGCTCTCACCTGTGCTCTCTGTTTCATGTATCCGGTCTCGTCCCAGTTGAATAAACCTGGCTCGCACTTACACCCAATCTCTGTCAGTTTCGTCTTTCGAACCCGTGTCAACGTTACATCAGCCTTCAGAATTTTGTAAATCCCTCTGTAGTTAATGTTAATATAATGTCAGATAGTCATACTCATCAACCTAATTAGATTGTTTAATTTGTACGCGGTGGATATAATTGTTCACAGTGCTTATCGCCAAAGGTCAGCCTTGATTTATGCAATCACGCATTTTGCATACGTACAGTCAACATGTCTATGTTGAGAGTGAATTGTGAGATTCAGAAAGTTGGTCAACAACCTTAGCCACATTAGCATTTTTCAAATTTAAAAACTGAATCAAAATGCTACAATGGCAAAGGGAGAACCCAACAATGCCAATGGGCTGTCTGCAACTTTCAGGTTAGAGGTTCTTTGTTTTGTTTTATAGGTGGTTGAGCATTAAGGCCCTGTAATGCATGTTGTCCATATCATGATCTATGTGATTTAGAATTGTTTTTATAGACCACATAAATGGCCTAGACCTAAAATGCATGGCCCACTACTGCATATGGGACACATAAATGCTCTATACACTATTGTACACAGTATAAGCACTAGTATATAACAGCTCAACAGTATGAGGAACGGTCACAAAAATTAGATGAAGTACCAAAGCAAAAGAGATGTTGACCACCATTTTAGTCAGAACTTTAAACTTTAAACTTAATCTCATGTGATAAATAAACATCAGTGTATGTTTTAGAAGCAAACAGGTCAGTTTACTTATTTTATCTAATTGCCTTCTTCAGCAACATCCTCCTGATTGATTGCTGTGAAAGATACTACTATTGACTTTAAGTGTTCTTTTAAAGTGGTGTAAAAGATGGCTCTCACCTCCCTATGCACTTAATCAATCAGCTCAATCAGTCAATCAGCTCATGGATGGCTACCACATCCATTGCACACTGGTGTCTGTTCACAAATCACCTGTTCCTTTCAGAAAGTTTATCACTTAATCACTCATTCTGTATTTCTGGCCCTGCGCTGCAATACAGTTTTTAACACATCCTTGTCCACTTCCCGTCGCCCTTCCTTTTCCACTCATACGCACAAACAAAAGTATTCGATTACTTAATATCTACATATTAAACATTCCATCTATATATGACAGTTGACAATTTTAGTATTTTACTCTGTATTAAAAACAGTATTAGAAGGCAGATGCTTTTTCTAACCACAAGACAGTAAAATTGTATATTTTGTATATAATGTAAACAGAACCAACATATTTTATCCTAACATATTGAACCCATTTCCTGATTTAAACCCAACATCCCCTACCCCTCTTGACACCAGAGTAACGTTTGAAGGATACTTCCACTCCACAATGTTGATGCAGGCTCGGCGGATGGGGTTTTTAAGGGTGAGGCAGAGGAGGGCGTGCATGGGACGTGTGGCCACTGTGGTTGTCTGTTTCTTGGGTTTACTGTAGTGCTGACGTTTGTGCTGCGTAGAAATGGCTGTGGAGATGGGTGCTGCCGCGGCACTCCTTATCAGCTTGGCTTGACGTGCTGCATCGATGGCTGCCTGCCAGCTGAGGGTGGCACCTGGTGTTGTGATGTGCTCTGGCGCCAGACCTACCACGCCACTTTCGCTGACACTAACACTGTGCTCCTGCTCATTCACGTCAGACACCATAACCAGAGATGGGCTGGCGTAATTGGAACCTGCAAAAAAAAGAACGAGAGAGGGGGAGTGAACTCTCTGTCCACATACACGACATTGGAAAAACATTGAAGTTGATAGTTTGTGTGTGTGTGTGTGTTCCTGAGAGCCAATCACAGAAACACACACTCAAATGTGTGTATACTCTGCTATGGTTCTACGTGCCACACATTTCCACCACTTAAAACGTGTAGTCTATAGCCCTCTCCGGATGGGATTCATTTTTCAGGATGATGCCTGTAATAAAATGTTTTCACGCCTTCTCTGTGATAAAACTCTTGAATCCGGATGGCTATAAATGATCACGGGACGAGCGAGTTTCTATCTCCTATGAACCCGGATGTTTGGATCATTGCACTTTGGATCATGAATTTATTTATATAACACTACAATCATGATATTGTGGCATATGTTAATATAAACTGAGGCTTTATACCGGCTCCAGTAAAGACAGTGGAGCGATAAATTAAAAGCAACTACATGTTTTAGAGACACTTCTAGAGCATCCATCATTTTGTAATTTCTCCTTACTATTTTCTCCTACTCGCCATATTTAGTCGTCTTTGCCTGCGGATGAGGAAAAAATGGATGTGATAGATAGAGATAGATAGATAGATACTTTATTGAACCCGAGGGAAATTGTAGTTTTACAGTAGAAGCACAAGACCATACACATTACAAACATGAATTAGAAGTGTTAAGAAACAATATAAATATATATTAAAAAGGAACATATTTACTTTACAAATGTGAAAAAGAGTGCAAATCACAGCATCCAGAAGTTTATCAGTATGGAACAGGTGATGAGAGTTAACATGAGAGTTAATATGACACTGGTCACATGGGTGTGTTGGTGGTCAGAATAACACTGGAAGCCAGGGAAGAGCGATCAGTACACTGAGGCTCAGTGCTGTTCCGACAGTAGGGTGACTCATTATAGAGCCTGATTGCCGTGGGCAGGAAAGACCTAACGTTGCATTCATTAACACAGCACAGGTGTATCAGTCTGTTACTGAAGGTGCTTCTCTGTTTAACCGGTGTCATGCATGGGATGGAGGTCATTGTCCATAATGGCAAGCAGTTTATTGAGTGGCCTCTGTTCTGCTACAGCCTTCAGAGAATCCAGTTTGACTCCCAAAACAGAGCCAGCCTTTTTAATCAGTTTATTGAGTTTCATCATGGCTCCTGTGTTGATACTGTTGCCCCAACACACTAGCGCATATAATATTGCACTGGCTACAACAGACTGGTAGAATGTCCATAGGAGAGGCCTGCATACAAGTTCAAGTTCAAGTTCAAATATGAGCCTCGAAAATGGAAAATGGAGGCGGCTCTGTCCCTTCTTGTACACAGTCTCTTTATTGACATTACAATCAAGTCTGTCATCCAAGTGCACACCCAGGTACCGGTAGGTATTCACCACCTCAACGTCCACAACATCTATAGTGACAGGGTACATGGAGGGTTTCGACCTCCTTGAAGTCCATCACCATCTCCTTTGTTTTGCTTATGTTGATCTGCAGCCGGTTCAGTTTGCCCCACTTAACAATGTCTTTCACCAAGGCCCTATATTCATTCTCCAGTCCGTTTCTGATATACCCAACAATGGCTGTGTTATCTGAGAATTTCTGCAGATATCACCACTCAGAATTGTACCTGAAGTCAGAGGTGTACAAGTTGAACAGGGAAGGAGCCAATACTGTCCCTTGGCTGGATCCAGTGCTGCTCAAGGCCATCCATGAGACTGCACACATCCATGCAGTCGCACAAACTGTGGTCTGCCAGTCAGATAGGCCATTGTCCATAATATGATGGATTCATCCACCTGCATCATCCTGGGCTTCTCCGGCAACAGCGTAGGCTGTATGGTGTTTAATGCACAATCCTCACAGTGCTACCTCTTTTGTCCAAATGGGAGTATACTCTGTTCAGCAGGTAGGTTACTGCATCATCTACTCCAATGCTATCCTGATATGCAAACTGCAGGGAGTCCATCGATGTCCTGACCAGTGGTCAAAGGTGAGCTAATACCAACCCATCCAGGGTCTTCATTATGTGTAATGTTAAGGCCACTGGTCGAAAGTCATTTAAAACTTTTGGTTGCCCTTACTTGGGCACTGGGAACACACAAGATGTTTTCAACAAAAATGGGACACTTTCCAGGCTACAGCTCAGATTGAAAATATTCTGGAGGATTCCACACAGTTGCTCAGCACACAGTTTCAATATTCTAGGGTCTATGTCATCAAGAAGAATCTCTAAAACATAGTTGCTTTCACTTTATCTTTCAACTGTCTTTACTGGGAGTACATTAGAAAAGAAAAAAAAAGGTAATCAAAAGAAAGAGCGCGATCCTGCAAGCTGATTAATGATAGCTACAGTCGGTATAAAGCCTCACTTTACAGACAGAATTTACACTTGACAGAATTCATGATGCAATCTTTACAAGAGCACCTGGACCACTAGGGTTAACAACCCCAAAGCACCAACATATTCTTGGATATCAGGTTGGCAAAGTCCTGTACACTGTCAGTGAAACCTTTCAAGAATTCCAAAAAGAACCTTTTAGTAACTCTGTAAGTGTATTTTTCAGAACACGTTATGCTCTTTCACTGCTTCCATATTTCAATCACTCTCTCTGATCTCTCTCTTTACCCAAGGCAACATATGTCAAGCACACACAATCATACACAATATACAAAATCATGCAGTAATCCACACAAACAATGCCAGAGTAATCAAAAGTGACACCTTAGCAAATGTTGATCTACGATCACTTTGGGTACAATATTCAAATGAAAAGTCTGATAAAATATTAATGGTGCAGTCAGAGGTTTTTGAAAAACTTTAGACACCTACACATGGAACATGAGCCCAAAATGCAGCATGACTTTTTGCACAGGAAGATGTCAATGGTAAAGGATGTCAATACAAACACATAGTGGATAGTGCTCTTTAGCTAAAAACACTGAAGTACAAATGCATTTGTATGTAAACATTCTTGGTCCTTTTCTCACCAGATGCAGGTCAGTTTAATCCTGGATTCCGAGTAAGCCTATGACAACAGTCCATGTCTTGAGTTCCCCACTATCCTTTAACAGCTGAGTCAATTCATTGCAAGCTTACAGAAACTACTCTGGTATTATTACAGTTGATGGAAACAAAAAAAAAGTATAAAAAAGAAAATAACTGTGGTCAGCCACAGTTGCCCCAAACAGCAATGACTCCTTAAAATACCCGTCTGGCCTTGTGCTACCATCCTTGTCAGTCAGTGTTGTCTCCATCCCTGTCAACAGGTATTAAGTGTTTCAGTATGTCAACCATGCTATTCTAAACATAGCTGTCGCTCTATTCATATCACTGGCACATAACTTGGATTAAATTTTAATTTGGCCTATCATAGTGAAGTTATAATGCTTCATACAAATTTACAAATAACATTCACACGATCTCAAGCAAAAGCACATATTTAAACAAGTTAGCACATTCATCTACATGTTCACACACACAGAGTACTGATAAGCATAACAGCCTGACAGGGGCAGAGTTTCACCATGGAGCCAACTTAAAATCACCATGGTAACACAGTCTTAGCTGACAGCCAATCACAGTAGTGCTCTCTGATCCACCCACCATTGTACATCTCTGAAATATAGATACTGCCATTCAGACTGCCAGTACACACGCACACATACACTCATAGACGACTGAAATCTCTTATTGTTGTTTTACAAGGGTTTTGTACATTCCAGACCATAATTATTCAATTCAATTCAATTTTATTTGTATAGCGGTTTTAACAATAGACATTACAGATATCTGGATGTAAATCTACATCCCTAATGAACAAGTCAGAGGCCACAGTGGCAAGGAAAAACTCCCTGAGACCACATGACGAAGAAACCTTGAGAGAAACCAGACTCAAAAGGGAACCCATCCTCTTCTGGGTGACACCGGATAGTGGGATTATAAATAATTACAGTGCACTAAATGTATTGAAAGGATACAGAATGTTTGGTATGATTACACTGTGAATAGAAGTCCTGGGATGAGCATAGGACAGTCTTTCTTATTACACCAGCAGTTCTTAGGAAATGCAAGTCTACAGTATCCAGGTGAGATTATTCACTAAAGCAGGAAGGTGAGTCATAGGCATAAACTGTTTTTGCAACGTGCCGATCTTTAGGGTATCCAGCTAAGATTAGTTATCCCTAAAGTCTACATTTTATAACTTGCATTAATGTAACAGACATTTTTACTTTACATAATGTTTGTCCTCCCATTTCTTCACATATATTTCACTTTATATAGTTTTGTTTTTGTCCCTTTAGTGTTGCCTGTTTCCTGTGCTAGGGACATCATAATCCCTCTGTCAGGGAAAATATATGTCTGTAAGTACCTTTGTATGAAGAAGTCATTAGATAGCAATGTTTAATGCTGAAACGTAGTAAGTCACTTCTTAAGTAGCTTTGTTTGTCCGATTACTTCCGCTACAATAATGCCGATTTCTGCTAGCGCCTCTCATTAGTGTAATTCTGGTAATGGTAGTATGTATCCCTACATTGGTTTGATATAGTACTTCCAGCTCATGATTAGGTCCTAATAACTTGCAGAATGTAATATTTGTAGTTTGGTAACTAAATGTTCTGTGAGACCGTATGGCTATATGGACTGTGTAGTCAAGATGGAGAACTCGCTGACAAAACTGACTTTGATGACTGCAATTTGTTATTAGTGTGGAGGAGACGGAAGGAGGAGTTTAATTTGTATATGGACCTCACAATGAGTGACAAAGACAATGTCCATACAAGGTAAAACTGCTGTACTATTTGATCAGAGAAAAAGGCAGGGAAATCTATAAAAATACATGGGAAGCAGTAAAGAAAAGAAACAGAAATAATCGTACTCATTTTGTGACCCCAAGAAAAACTAAACTATTGAAAGATAGGGCAATAGTCTATATAAATATCTTGCTAAACTAAAACGCTAGCTAAGAAATAGCTTACTCTCTAATAAGAGACAGAATTGTATGTGGAACATGGGATTCACAACTGAGAAAGAGAGGTTACTGAGACCGGTCTTAGCTTGGATAAATGCCTACAAATAGGAAGAGCAGCTGAATTCTCCAGGCAGAGATCAAAAGGTCTGGAGGCTCATGGACCTGATGCTGTACCATGCATCACAGAGTGAAAGGCAAAAGGCACAAAATGGAACAAAGGAAGAGCAAAGCCTCATACACTGCAAATACGGTGGGAGAAAATTCAATTCAATTCAATTCAATTTTATTTTTATAGCGCTTTTAACAATGGACATTGTCACAAAGCAGCTTTACAGA
>JAOUQW010000014.1:164029-175895 GCA_028565825.1 Olivaichthys viedmensis
CTGCGTCTGACAGCGCAATATATATACTCACATATTTGAGATGATTTATCAAACTTGTCGTGCCTCCATGATATACCAACCTCTTACCGCAAGCTTTGCACTGAGCATTTTTCTTATCATCCGATAATTTAAAGTGTGCCCACGCGTGATTTCTGAAGCCCATTTTACACCAGACGTGATTTATTAAACCAATGCAAGAAAGCACATAAATTAATGCTGCACGCCCAGCGTACTTGTGTGTGAGCCACCACCGGTGTGATATGGACAGCATTGCGGAATTTATAAATTTTTTATACGGCTGATCCGAACAGCATTTTAAAGGCTTCGAATACTCGTTCTCAAAACCACCCTTAAAAATAATAATATTTACATTTTATCATTCACATTAAGCATGTTCTTTACTGCAGTTCAAAATATATCCAGTAAGTGTCAGTAGGCGGGCGGTTTTTACTCTCATGCGGGAGGTAAGATATGAAGCTTGAGGGACAAAGAGAGATAGTACATTTCCAATAACTTTCAGTAAAACTACAATAAAGGTCTTAAACTACATTAGACACAAATCGGGTACCTCAGGTTTGTGGATTAAGCCCATTTTACACCGGAACCGATGCTGCAACCACTCCACGCCTCTTCATTTTACACTGGGCACTGCTTGCGTGCATCAAGTACACAGGGGAGGGGAGCATTAATTTCTGTCTTTTCATTAAAGGGTATAGTAAATATAACGTGCAAATATCTCTACTGTCCATCAGTTTATTATAAACATGCATTGCCACGGTGTATGATCTCACTGGATTAACAAACTTTATGTGATTTTCACGATTATGCTCTGTGGCAGTCTTTCATGAAGTTTGAATTTTAATTAATTTTAGAAAATAATGCGGGTTGTTACAAACAAATAACTGCAGTAGTGAGATTTTAAAAAACAGTCCCGTGCACACCTTTAGTTTAGGCAAAAATCTTTGTGGCTTAAAAAAGACAAAGCTTCCAAATACTAAAAAGAAAATCGAATACCAACCTAACAAACAAATACTCAAGTATTATAATTATTCGGGCCAGCCCTAGTGCATGAGCTAGCATTGTTTAAACAGGTCACATAGTCTAACTTTCCCACAGTAAATATGTGCAATTTCTTCCCTGGTAGCTATCCTGCTTATCAAGCCAACCAAAGTATCCTCAGGATCTATAAAGAATGTTGACTTCCTTTGCTAAATAAGTATTATTACTCTTTGTAAGCTTTATGAGGATGTGCAGACAGAAACTAGCACAGCTTCAGGTGGAGGGACATCAGGCTCTCTGGGACGCATCAACCCGGTGGACCATCAGAAACATGTGAAAAAGGAAGAACCTGAAGATGAAGACTACTTCTGTAAGACAACAGGGTGCCTTAGGTTTTTCTGTTTTGTACTTCACATGTTTACTTGACATGACAGTATTTAAATTTAATTGATGGAATTTCAGGTGGAGGGACATCAAGCTCTCTGGACCAACAGAAACATGTAAAAAAAGAAGAACCTGATGATGAAGATCTCTGTAAGGCAGCAGGTTGTATTAGAGTGCATTCTGGGGCTCAGTAATACTCTCTCAATGTATTTAATGTATTAGTCTAACTAGGGTTAATTTGTGACTAGACCAGTCCCATTTCACTATTTCCCCCCTCATTTTTCTGTTTTGTACGTTACCGTTTTGTTTGCTATGATTTTAAATGTAAATGATGAAGTTTCAGGTGGAGGGAAATCAAGCTCTGTGGGACACATCAACCCTGTGGAACAACAGATTGGAGAATTTCGAAGGAGACATGTAAAAGAGGAAGAGTCTGAAGATGAAGACTGCCTCTGTACAATGACAGTCTGGGGTTAAGTAACACTGACACTGTAACACTTACACTAAAGGTCACTTTACAATTCATTTAAAAGAAGAAAAATGATCTAGGAAGATCTATAAATGATCTAGAAGAAAAGTGAATGGGTTTTAGTTGGCTCTTGAAAAACGACAGAAAAACTTTAGGTTCTTATTTAACACGGTATCTAAATTAACAAATGATCGGGAAAATTGCGATTCTCAAATTCCTCCAGACCTTAGTAGCAGTGATTTCTCTAACTTCAACAAGACAATAGAGACCATAAGGGTTAAATTTCAGTAATTCATTATGTGCTATTCCATCCTCGAATGATAACTCAGGAGGCATCATAATCCAAGAACGTCTTAATGAGTTTAGTCCTATTGGGTATAATGAGCGCTATACCTTTATGATGTCCTCTAACTACTTGTGTACTTGACTCAATACCATCTAAGTTACTTTTGGAATTATCATCAGTGATTGGGGAACTGTTACTAAACATAATAAATTTGTCACTTAGCTTGGGCCATGTCCCCGAGTGTTTTAAGACCGCTGTTGTTAAGCCACTTCTTAAGAAACCACATCTTGACCCTTCTGATCTCTCCAATTATCGTCCAATCTCCACCACGCCTTTTCTCTGTAAGATTTTGGAGAAAGTTGTCACCCAACAGCTCTGTTCTTTTTTTAAGAAGGAATAACAAGCATGATGTATTTCAATCTGGTTTCCAGAAGCATCATAGTACAGAATCAGCGCTGGTAAAGTGGTCAATGACCTACTGCTTGTCTCAGATTGTAGGTATGTTTCTGTTTAGGTTCTGTTGGACTTAAGTGCAGCATTTGACACTATTGACCATGATATTTTAATGAACAGGCTTGAAACCACAGTTGGGATAGACAGACAAGTTCTTGCCTGGTTTAGATCTTATTTGACAGACCGCTACCAGTTTGTTAGCATAAATGGAGATTCTTCAGAGCCCAAAAAATGTACAATATGGTGTTCCACAAGGTTCCGTTTTAGGCCCTCTATTATTCTCCCTTTATATCCAGCCCCTTGCTCTCTTCGCAAACATAATGTAGGCATAATGTAGGCTTTCACTTCTACGCTGATGATACACAATTATATTTGTCAGTTCGGACAGATTTAGCGGGGCAGCTACGCAAAATGGAAGACTGTAAAAGACATAAAGGCTTGGATGAATAGAAACTTCCTCCTCCTAAATTCTGACAAAACAGAAATACTGATGTTGGGTACCAAGTCTGCCTGAAACAAGATCACTGATTTCAACCTAGAGCTTGACGGTTATTCTATGAAACCAGAAGCTACAATTAAGGACCTTGATGTAACCCTAGATGCTGGTTTATCATTTCATTCCCATGTAAGTAACATCTCGAAAACTGTTTATTACCATCTGAGAAACATAGCCAAAATAAGAAATATGCTAACCCTACATGATGCTGAGAAACTAGTGCATGCGTTCATAACCTCTAGATTGGACAATTGTAACGTGTTGCTGGCTGGCTGCCCTGCTGTCTCTTAATGGAAGCTTCAGCTAGTTCAGAATACAGCAGCCCGCGTTCTTACCAGGAAAATAATTACTCTAGTCCTATTCAAGCTACACTGGCTGCCTATTAAGTTCCGCATAGTGTTAAATGGTTTATCTCCGGTGTATCTCGATGATCTAAGAAGTACAGCCCATCCCGAGCACTTCACTCAGCTGAGGCATGTCTACTGGTAATCCTGAGCATCACTCGCAGCCCAGCCGGTGGAAAATGTTTTTCTTATATCGCCTTGAAAAACACCTATAGAGCTAGCGTTCCTAATGTTCCCTGGAACACTATTCCAGAGAACATTAGGAACGCAAGCTCTATAGGTGTTTTTAAATCCAGAATAAAAACATACTTGGGTAACACTTTACTGTAGGGCAGGTTTCAGAAGGCTACATGACACCTACATAAGCCCTTCATGACAACTGACATAAACCGACATAAACATATATAAACTCTTATTCCAATAGGCATCAGTTGTCATAAAGGCTACTTTTGTCAACTTTGATGTCAAGTTGACATAACACCTATGTCAAGTAACATACATTTTTGGTGATATTAGGTTGTGTCATAACACTTTCTGAATTGAAATGACATAGCACACGTTATGACAACTGGCTTTGATGTCAAGTTGACATAACACCTATTTGAAGTCACATAGATTTTTGGTGACATTAGGTTGTGTCATGTTCAATCCAGAAAGTATCATGACACAACCTAATGTCACCAAAAATCTGTCACTTGACATAGGTGTTATGTCAACTTGACATCAAAGTTGACTTCTGAAAGCTGCCCTACAGTAAAGTGTTACCCATACTTGTTTAATTTAGCTTATTTATAGCCATTCGTGATCGTACATTGTTCTTTTTTTTTAAATGTGCTCAATCATAAATACTTTGTTTTGACTTTCTAATCTTTTTATATGTAACGCACTTTGAGATTTTGAACACAAAATGAAAAGTGCTATATAAATAAATATATTATTATTATATTATTAAAGATGAGGGTTTATTTATTTGCATTAGCTTGATCTATATTGAGATTTTATACTTAATACTTTGCTTGGGCACCTTGTAATTTTGTTTGATATTTTTGGCACAAGAGAGAAGGTAAATGGAGACAGAAATAGAGAAAAGCAAGAGGATGAATTGAAGAGAGGATAAAGAAAAGAAGAAACGATCCTAATAGGTTCAGCCTCTGTCACATCTGTTGTATATATTACTGCATCATTATGCTGTAGGCTGATGCAACACCCACATGCCTGCTCATTTGAAAAATATGGGAGCAAAAGTTCAATTTAATGGGCATCCGTAAGAGTACGAAGCTGACCTAGGCTGCTCTTGAACATTTGGGATATTTTGTACACTGGATGTTTTGGAGGCACTGGAGATTTTGGTAAGCTTGAGAGGAAACGACTTACCTGACAGCAAGTTGCACCATAACCATGCAATCATGTCGGCCCCACACAATTCATTAATCATGCACAGGAACATAACATCTGAATTTATTGCTGCCAGAAGGTTGACATATTTGAGCCATCTGTTCTTTCTATTTTACATTTTTAAGTTTCAAGGATGTCTAAAAATGAGTATGCATATGTGTATGTGCGGACAGGAAATTATGACAGTTAAACAGATCAAACATCATCCAAATTATTTTAAACTAGTGAAATACATAATTACACACAATAAGCCCTTTTAACATTCAACTTTCCTTCACATTGCACTTGAGCCAGCTTAAAAGTTTACTTGTAGGTGATGTTGTGGTATAGATATACTGTTGAAATTTGACAACATTTAATCCTCCTGAACCTAATGTGCAGAGATTTGCATAATTAACTCACTGCAATACACAAATCACAAAAAATAAAATAAAGTTTTATAACTTGTAGATTTTTTTACCTGATAGTGAACCTTTTCAGATGAGATACAAGATACTATTATTATTATCTTCTGGCCATATATTGGAATTTCTCTATCATATTATTCATATTATTATTAAATTATCAAATTATCTCAATTACAGCATTTTGTCACGGTTCCCATGGCAACGAACGCCATGTTCCTTTTGTTCTGGTTTTTGTTCTGGTCTCCGCCCCCGTCTTGTCATTGGTGTGTTTCCCACATTGTGGGAATCAGCTGTTTCGTGTTAGCCTTTGATTAGTTTGTCTATGTATACCCTGATGTGTCTATGTCTCATCGTGAAGTCTAATCGTGCTTTTCGATCATTGAGTACAAGCCTTTTTTCTCTGTGTTCCATGTTCCCGACTTCCTGGTTTGATGTACATGATTAGGGATCACCCCTTCTTTAACCCTGTCTACCTATGTATTGACCTCTGTCATGGATGACGATTATTGGATTTACCCTAATAAAAGTAACACGGCGTTTACGCACTTGCGTCCTGCTTCTACTTACCGCACGTCACACTTTTAGCTTTGGTTTGAAAGAGAGCTTAGACAAAATTGTCACCTCTATCATTTATCTTTCCCTAACTCTACCACTAAAGTACCAACCACGATTTAATGTTTTCAAAAAAGCATTTGATGTAATTCTATTTCCAATGTAGTTCATACTGCATTTACGGTAAGAGCATTATCTTGGTTAAAGGAGGAGGTGTAACTGTTTCTGAAGAAAAAACAAATGAAAGCTATTCAATATCATATATCATGAGGGGACCCATTATATCTTGAATTGTCAATTGCAATGACGGGAATACATTAAAGTGATATGGACCTTTCATTGATTTGGTTGGCCGCAAATACGAGTTTCCCATTAGTGGCATCGGCTAGTGATGACAGTAGATGATTGACAGCTCAGCGAGGGAGTTCTGACTGAGGTGCGGAGACAGGGAGATTGGCACGATTTCTCTCCCGCTTCATTATTTCCTACTAACACACAGAGCGAAGTCAGGATCACGCCCACTTCTGGAGATCTTTTACTCCTAATGAGAGCACAGGCTGCATTTACAATATGCAATATTGACTACATTTGAGTATACTCACAAAGAGACAGGACTCAGGAAAAAACTAGGCAGGACTTGGAAAAGAAAAAAATAACAACAGTGCTACTCAATTTGAATGTGCTATAGTTCTACACAACAGGCTCTCTCTTGGTGGCTTTCTTCACCGAGTCACCAGATATAACAGAGGCTAAAATAATATCAGTGATAATGACCTTCAATCTTTTTTTATTTCTTTCTCCCCCTATCTTTCTCTCACAGTTGGTCTTGTAAAAAAAAAAAAAAAAGATTGAAGTCTGGTGCTGGGGAATAATGAGCATCCTCATCACTCGTCTCCATTTACGTGATGGGGCTTTATCTTTGTTCTATTTCTCCTCCTCTTAATTTGCCTCCAAGATGCGTCATGTAATCTCCTATGATGTGTCACTTCATCCCAGTGGGGGGTGTGGAAAATTTGCTCCAAGGCCCAAGATCATGGGGCTGAATGATTGTGATGTGACTCTGGAATCAGAGAACCATGGACCCTTGTGAGACCAAGCCATAGAAGCCCATCCAGCATCTCTGATGATGCATGCAGTGAAAGAAGTAAAATCTTAACTGTCGTGCTCCCATGTGGCACAACAGTCTAAGCGTTTTCCCTGTCATTAGGAGATCGCAAGTTTTAGTCCTGACGATGCCATAGCCATCTGGGTGTAGTATAATTCTGATTAAAAAAAATTTTTTTGTAAAAAGTTCAGAATTATACTTTAACGTAAAAGTATTATATTAAGGGAAAGTTAAAAATGATCCAGACTTATATCTACTCAAGTATTTAAAAGTAAATGATTTTAACTTAAATTAAAAGTCCCCTTTTTCTTTTTGTTCCAACATGGTCTCGCAAATTCAAATTGCAAATGTATATATTCGAATTCATTTGTTGTACGTCTTCTCGTTTGAAAAGTTATGAAGGTTAAGGCTAGGGTTAAGGGTGGTGTTAATGTTAATTTTATAGTCAATAAATAAAATTTAAATGTACAGAAACATGATTGAATTGGTAGACAGGCAAATAAAAAAGATTGAGTCATTATCTTTGAGATTTGTAAACCCATTTGAAAATACTTTTTAGGGGACAGATCTATAGTATCACATTTGTATTTTTTTTTACATTTAAGACCATGTTTAATGTTATTTTAACTAAAATTAGAACTCAGAACTTTTTTCAACATGATCTCACTTACAAATTCACTCTTACAAAATTGGCACTTTTAATTAAGGTTAAGGTAAGAGTTAGGGGTATGATTACATTTACATTTACATTTACAGCATTTAGCAGATGCCCTTATCCAGAGCAACTTACAGAAGTGGCGCAGTCGTAGGGCTTCTGTGGAGGCAGAGTGCAGGCTTTATCCTTGCTGAACACTTCCACGCACTCAGCATAGTATGCTGGAAACTGGGGTGTGTCGCAGGGCCTCAGACTCTCCACTGATGTGGATGCCACGGTGGTGACAGGATGTGGTATGCAGTGGTGATGGCAGTGTGCAGACCAGGCTGTGATTTCCCTTTTGTCCCATGGTATCTGAGGGTTGTGTTTTTGAAGCCACGAGAGTCCGAGGACAACCGGGTATGTGGGCGAGACTGTGATGAAGAACAATATCTGTTCCCGGTGAAGGGTGCTCGCCTCCAACTCCAGGGGTGTAGTGCAGTGGGTGATATTCCCCCATCCAGGGCATGGGCAGACAAAGGGGTGGCAAGGTGGACGCGCTTTAAGCCTACTTTCTGGGCCAGCATTTGGTCCAGGATGTTGGCCTCTGCTCTGGTGTCGATGAGGGCTGAAACAACATAACACTTCTGTAAGTAATGCAGCACTACAGGCAGGACAAAGGGACTACGTGAAACCGTGAGTGGTGTACTCACCGGTTCAGGCAGGTCGGTGCTCCCGCGAGCACGGGTACCTTGGCTGGCACGCTCTCTTGGGGGACGAGACGGGCACTGCGCTATGGCATGTCTCGAACCTCCGCAGTAGAAGCATAATCCCAAAGTGCAGTGGTGCATCTGGTCACTGCCCCGCAGAAGGGTGTTACCAATCTGCATGGGTTCGGGTGCGTTGCGAGCGATGCTAGTGCTCGGTGTGCGGAGTTACCTCAGCTCACGCCACTCCTGGAGCTGATCGAGCCTGATGGCCATATCATTCAGAGCATCAAAAGAAGCGTGGGTATCGTGGCACGCCAGTTGCTTCAACACATCCCTGTTAAGACCATGATGGAAAGCTGAGATCAGGGCACTCTCGTTCCAACCACTCCCCGCCGCTACTATCCTGAACTCATAGTCAGCAGTGGAGCGCGCGCCCTGTTTCAGGGACTTGAGGAGCTCTCTGGTCTCTTGCCCCTTTTGGGGGCTCCCATTGAGCAGGGACACAAGCTGCAGCATTTTGTCCTGATCACTGAGCCCTCTGGACTCAAAATACAGTGCACACTGGAGAAGGAATCCTAGGCAGGTTGCGGGTTCGCCATCATATTTGTCTGGCTGCGCCACGCTAGGACATGGCAGAGCGGCTGGCAGAGCAGCCGGCTACTGTGGAGCCAGGGTGGTTGGTGGCTGTGCTGTGAGCTGAGTCAGGGGGTCAGACAGGCAGGAGAGTCGGGGTAACGTGATCCAAGTTGGCAACGGGAAATCAGTCCGGGTAACACTTGGTAAGTCCGTCTTCATTTGGAGCAATACTTCGCACTGAGGTGTGTGTCAGGGAGGTTAATGTAGAGTGAGTGTAAGGGCGTGCAGGTGAGAGTGATTATGGTGGTGTGCTTGTGACAGGTGGTGGCAATCAGAAGCCGGGAGAAGTGGAACACGTAAGTGCGCGTCTTCTCCTGCCATGTGCTGTTCGCTGCCGTAGAGGATCCTGGGGATTGTGGTCCCCGGTCACTGGTGTGGATGTGACAAGGAAATGTAATTGAGTAAAAGTACAAGTCTTAATTTAAAAAAAAAGTAAAACTACTGTAAAAAATTAAATCAAGCAAGAAAGGATAACTTTTTGAGAAATCGTCAGTTTCACTCAAGAATTCACCAATTAATTAAGTCATTGTAATGCAGTGAAAGGGACCACAGTAAGACTGTGACGTAGGGCAACACAGCTACAAAGAAATTATCACTACTGAATGTTCTATGAATGTGTTCAGGTAATAAGCACTGGTCTGTTCAGTGAAGCAGAGAAGTGTAAAAGATTAACACAAGTTACAGGATATATTTGACATAATCTGATGGTACAAAAACAAATCCCAATGCTAACCCTCACCAAGCAACCCGAGCTGAGCAGTTGTTTTAGTTGCCTTGTGTACTAAGTCACTAGACTTTTATATAGTTTTTAACCACTGCATCTCAGTTATCCAGATTCTCAGAACTCACAACTGCCTGTGAGGCTGTACTAAACTTTGCAACTTCTCTGTGTCTTTCCCTCTCCCAACAGCAGTGCCATCATTTATTTGCCCTCAAGAGACCTAAGCATCTCCAAAATACAGTTAATGAACTATAAGGCTTAAACTAGGAAGGAAAGAGGAGAAAAAAAGAGAAATAATACAATTAGTGAGAGCACTCTAGTTCTAAAGATATGCAAACGGTATGAGAGTGGAGAAATACTGTAAAAACTGCCAACGCTGCAGAATTATTCCTCAGAGGGGCAGAAAAGGGAGCTAGAAAACCCTGAAGAGACCGAGAGAAATGAGCAGCTCCTTCACTCAGGGACCTGCTGCCTCGCCGCCACACTCCTCCCCTGCTCCCTCCAGAGTCTACCTCGCTCTCTTTTCTCCCTCATCTTAGGACAGCCAGGAGAGAAGAGCATCCTCAGAGGTAATTAAAAGTGTCGAGGAGATGCTGTTAAAAAGAAGTCGCTTATTTTGGGTGCAGGGAAAGATTTTGCATGGAGTTCAACCCAAACTCAAAAAAAAAAGTTAAGAATATCAGTGTACCAAAATAATGGTCTGAAACACAAATAAATTAATACATGCAATATAATTAGATTTCCAATTTTAATGAGGATTGAATTTTCTGAAAAGGTTTTCATACGGTATCAAGGTTGTTCCCATCGATAGCATTCCAGCTTGCTTGTAAGTTTTAACGCTTGAAGTTCATTGCTCACTTGTCTGTGATGCTGTTTGCCACTAAATCTGCTCTGATTTTCAGCTGAGTGAATAATTATTATTATAAACAGGCAGCTAATGAGTCCTGTTTGTCAGGAATCCAACGTTTTCCACAGTGCTTTAGAAAAGAGGGTCAAAACGTGCTGAGTTGACTGCTCTCATGTGCAATTACTCCAAAATGATTCATAATTATGTTATCATAACAAATGCCTCTGTGGAAAGGGTTCTTCTTTAAAAGGTTAACGGTGCAGGTCGGATATGCACACACACACACACACACACACACACACACAGAGTCTCAACAGATAAAAAGACCTTGTACATTTCAAACAGTTCATCCATCAAATATTTTTTATCTAAGTCCCCCAAGTCCCATAAAATGGAAATGCCATGCACAGAATGCCAACATGGATGCAATCTTTGAAGAATGCATGCAAATCATGTTGAACAAATGCATGCAATGTGTGTGAAATGATTACTATTATTTTATTGCCCGGTACAGTGGTGTGTAACCCAGCCGTGCAATTGGAAACAGCTGCACGCCGGTCCCAAGCCCGGATAAATGGGGAGGGGTGGAGAAAGCAATGGCAAACTACTCCACTATCTTGCCGAAATACTTCATGGATCATGACGATGAGACGGAAAGGCGTGGAGTACGAAGATCCATAAAGTTACAGAGAGTCGGCTGCGACTGAACGGATAATCATCACAGTGGTGTGTATGTCAGTTTATGTATGCAGCAGTCAATACAAAACGCACTGAATTACATGGAATGAGAGCCACATCTGCAATGGTGTGCAATGACACATTCAGACAATCATTGGGACTTAATAATGTGTCTTTTGTTTAACTTCATCAAGTTCAAGTTCAAGTAGGTTTTTATTGTCATTCCTCCATATACCTCGTCTACATTTAAATGAAATGTCGTTCTTACAGGACCATGGTGCAACACGAAACAATACAGCAGTACGCTATACAGGACTACATAAAGTGCAAATACACGAGGACGCATGCAAATATACACTATACAGTAAATACATAGGACAATAAATATGCAGAGCAATAAATACACAGGACAATGCACGCTAACTAGACAGGACAACAGAACAATATCGAATGGGGGTAGTCTGTAAACAATATTGACTGGGGAAAGTGTCCCAGCAGCGGCAGGATGGGGAAAATGTCTATTAGTAGCAAAAATTATAGCATTTATCTCGGAGGGGCATGGTACTGTCCATGAGAAAAAGCTCCAATAAAGTGTAGGAGTGCAGTGACAGTCAGGAGGTGTGTGTGTAACTATCTAAGGTGTGTGTTGGTAAGGGGTCTTGATCAGACCAGATGGGTGTTTGAGGCCAGCAGTGTGTTGAGTAGTCTGGCTGCCTCAGGGAAAAAACTGTTGCAGAGTCTGGTGGTGGT
>JAOUQW010000014.1:175995-191917 GCA_028565825.1 Olivaichthys viedmensis
GGCCAGACTGGTTTGAGCTGACAGAAAGGCTACGGTAACTCAGAAAACCACTCTGTACAATTGTGGTGAGCAGAAAAACATCTCAGAATGCACAACGCGTCGAACCTTGAGGCGGATGGGCTACAAAGGGAGACCTACCCAGTATTAGTATATTAGCACCTAATAAAGTGCTCGGTGAGTGTATATGCCACACAGTAGCGTACTGCGTGTCTGTGGGGTTCTCCTGCAATTCACAAGATGGGGCCCCTGTCATGAGTAGGGGTTTCACGCAGAAACTTTGTAGAGGGGGCTGGGTAGGATACAGGAATCTATGGACTGCACACTCATATTTTCCACACATGCACACACACAAAAATAGTCTTGTATCATGGAATTAATCCAAACAGCGATATATTAATGTAACAATTCCACTTGAAATCTTTTACTTTTTTTTGCAATATTGCAATACACTGCAATATTGACAGTTTTGTTATAAGTACCCACCTACAGATACTATAGAAACTCTATATGAGAATTTAATTACATTAGGCTCCTGCTCTCATGATCTTGTATGAAGTGTTTGTGTGGGTGCTTATATGTAGGCTACTGTAAATGTAAATGATAATGACAGGGCTGTTAATGATGCCCGCTGAACTCCATTAGCTGTTGCTCTTAAATATTTTACTTTAACTGCTGCCCAACTGGATAGGGTGAAGACACCTGTATAACCACAAAATATCCCTAAACATCCCTAAACTAGGCAGTTTACAAATAAAATAAAATAAAATATACAAATAAAATATACACATGAAATAAATAGCACGTATAATAACATTATTAATAAAATAAAAATATTCAGGACCAAAACAAAACAAGTAACTGGAATAAAAAGTGCTTATTTTCTTTATAAGATGCAGTTGGATAAAGAGCTGCTCAAAATGTTGAAACTCGAAATACAGATCTGCCAATATATTATTTAAGTACACCCTTATTTTTATATTATTTATTTGGTGTTTGTCTTGTAACACATTCCTCAATAGTAACATTCAGATATGTGTACATTGATTTCTTAGTATATTTCAGACTAAATTTAAATTCTGTTATTTTCTGTTTAATGTAAATTCTGTCAGCCAGATCAGGGCTTAATCATTGTGATCTGACTACTTGGATAGTAAAACAGTCCAGTGCATAAACTTTGCTCAAAGCGTCTTTGTTTCCTAAAATGAATATTTTAACTGCATTAAGGTGAAATGTCTGACACCTGATTTCTTAGATCTTCTTTTCATAGGTTCTGGCGTGAGAGCTGGCATAGGCCCTGCTCAGGAGATGACGTGGAGGGGCAAGTCTGATTCCCCGGACATCTCCGTAACCACTAGAGCAGTTCAGGTATTACTTCAGCAGCTAGGCGTCATTATCCTTTTTTACGTGATTGTTTTTTTAAAGTGTAAAAAAGCAAACCGTCACCATTGACTATGCTTTTGAGTCCCATACTTTAGTTCCCCATTGCACACTCGTTCTTGAGAAGTGTCTCTGTATGTGTTCCTAATTTGATCTTGTTTTCATTTACAATTTTCCATGCCATTAGCCTGAATCCATACCTCAAAATTTGGACACTGCATATAACCAAGGTACCGTGCCAGACTCTATAGAATATTAGGTTTCTAAGATTTATTTGGTGTTAATGAGATTCCTGTTTTTAAATTTGGTGTGTTCTGCAGAACTGCAGCCCCCCCCAGATTGGTCTCAACCGCAGTCTGTTGAGGTTGGTTCACACATCATACTGTCCACTTTCTGCCTGCTCTAGGGATAAGATTTACAATTTCTCTTTCACAGATTAACGTTGCATATTTTGTTTGTTCCACAGATATGTTCCTCGTTGCCCTCTTTCTCAGGTGAGGAGTAAAAAGCAGAAACCACACTTGGTGAATGATATAATGCTTGCCGTAAAGTTGAAATATTACTGCTAGAAATGCTTTGCACTAAATTAGACTATTGGTGGGAATTCTCTGCAGAAAGTCTATCAGCAGTCTGTATCCAGAATGCAGATTTGTCTGTATTATGTATTATTTGGCGTGCTGTGTGTACTGTGCCGTATGGCCTTTCAGGTGATACTGTGGAGGGACAAGTTGCTCGCTTGAGTCTGTCTGAATCTCAAAGCCCTAACCAAGGTGACAACAAGCTGAGCTCTCCTGACCCTAACCAAAGTAACCCACCGGTAACATGCTCTCATTTTACTAATTTTGAAGTTTTGCAGTGTGTGTGCCTGGTATGGTATGACAGCTTGATGTACTTTGTGCTGTAGAAACTGGAGCAATATGACATGAATGGAGATCGGAGAGGATTCTGCCTGATCATCAACAACTACAACTTCTCAAAGAATTCATCGATGAATAACAGAGAGGGGACAGACACAGATAAGAGTGAGCACAACTAATGCATATAAATACAAAACACATCTAACATGTAGCATACTCTAACATGTTGTACTAGCACGAAATGCTGTTTTTGAGCTGTGCCACCGAGTGATTAACCCCTACAGACGTACATTACCTTTTCTGATGATTTCATGATCATGTTGTCATTGTTGACAATAACATCAAGTTTTATATATCTCTAGATTCAGTACAACCTGAGCATCACTCAATAAAGACCCCTATACACTGTAATGGGAGATAGTCCATGAACCAAAAAAATATCACAGAAATTGACATAGGTTTTTACATATTTTATAATTTGTGTCTAAATTGTCATTCTATATGTCGCCAACAAAGATGCTGGATGAAAACCGATCTATACAGTAGTGTGCAAAAACAACAATTTTTTTTTTTTTAGAAATGTTGTCTTAGATGTTTATCTTATGTCTCCTGCATTAATGTGCCAGTAGAAAAGAGCAAATATTTAGATTTCCAAACATTCATTTTTCAAATTTTTTATTTAATTATTTTGAAAGCATCAGCGATTTACAAAAATTCTTTACATGTGCTTAGACTTTTGCACAGTAATGTATACAAAACAATAGAGCGAGCAATGCACCAGGCAGCAGGACAACTATAGGTTTTTTTTCTACAAATGTATGCAGGAGTTTGATGATAGAAAGTAATGGCTCACATTGACACCCTAAGTCATGCTATTTAACCAAATAGAATTAAGAAGCAGCGATGCTCTAAAGCCAACTTTAACTTATTTTGGCCAGTCTGACAGGGTTTTAGTGTCTTAGTGAATTATATTTGTGTGTGTGTGTGTGTGTGTGTGTGCAGAGAGTCTAGTGAATGTGTTCCAGTGGCTGGGGTTTGAAACTGTGACGTTGCAGGACTGCAGTAGGGAGAGCATGCTGATAGAGCTGAATCAACTGTGCAGGCGAGATCACACTCAGTCCGACTGCGTGGTGTGCTGTGTGTTGACTCACGGCAATGAGGGTTGTGTGTATGGGGTGGATGGAGAGAAGGTTATGCTGAAGGAGCTGATGAACCCACTGGATGGCCATAATTGCCCCTCCCTCAGACAGAAGCCCAAACTCTTCTTTATCCAGGCATGTCAGGGCAATCTGGAGCAGCAGGTGGTCTTCCTGCAGTCAGATAGCCATAACAACAGCTCGGTCATGGAGACGGACTTGTTCTTAGATGCTGGTGTGCCCGGAGAGTCTATACCTGCAGGGGCTGACTTCCTAGTAGCCATGGCCACAGTGCCACACTATGCCTCATTCAGAGAGAAAGCGAAAGGATCCTGGTTCATACAGTCACTGTGTAAGAACCTGCAACAGCTGGTGCCCCGGTGAGCGCACTGTTATTCTCTGTAGTTAATCACTTGTTTGATCTGAATTTTAAAAATTAGTTGATTAACCACATAGATCACATGTTTTATACACACATGATCATGCAAACAGAAATCACACATTTAAGAGCAGGAGACTGTTTTCCTATTTATTAACCATTTTAGACCTACACAAACTTCTTTCTGCTTTTTAATACTTATGTGTTTTGCATGATCATGTAGTTTTTGACAATAATATCGTCTACATGTATACATACATAAAACGGGCAAGCAAGTTTCTGCAGTAGTTTGATGACGGAAAGAAATGGTTCACATTAACAAACTGCTAGGTAGCCAAATATCTCTAGTTTCACAGAAACTAGAAAAATTGCACTTCTCTCCCTCATTAAGAAGTAGCGGTGTTGTAAAGACAACATGTAATTTCAGCCCCCCAGCAGAACGGCTGGTCTGACAGGGTTAACATCTGTTATACTGTTCTGGAGCGACCATTTGGCAATGCTGAAGAATAGTACCTCCACAAACCAATTGCCGATATGAACTAACTCTGTGTTAATACATTTAAGTAATCAGGTGGTAATTTTAGGAAATATTTTAACTTATACTAATGCCAGTTAAGATGTTTCAGTGGCAAACAAATATAGGTCAAAATTTCAAATATAATGGACACTTGTTTTTTTTTTAACCTGCACTATGTTGTGTAGCTTTATTATCTGTAGTGAACAGTATTAGTTTCATCTGAGAGTTTAGTAAGGTTGAGGACAATTTCACTTCTGGATTTGTATGTTATGACTTGCCTGTGAAGCTTGTAAAACTAGATTGTCTATCTGTAATATCATTTATGACTCAGTAAGACTCGCATTTCTGCATTATCTATAGACATTTCACAATCATTAGGAGATAAAACTGAAAAAAAATCTTTAAGACCACTGATGAACAGCACAAACTACTTTGTGGACTTTATGCTATATATTTGCCTTTTGTATTTTCTGTGTGTAGTGGTATTGATCTGCTGTCCATCCTGACTGAAGTGAACAAAGAAGTTAGCTTGAAGGCTGACAAAACTGGAACCAGGAAGCAAATGCCACAGCCAGGATTCACACTGACAAAGCAAGTTGTGTTTCCTATTCCAAAAATCCCTATGCCCTCTTAGTCATCATTTAACTGTAATTTCTCATGGACTGCAAAACACCTTTGTACGTGTTACCTGTAGCTCTTGTAGCTCAGGAACTGTTCTAACCCTTTGCCATGGTTATATTTTCAAAGTTCTTTGACATTTTTAAACAGGATGAATGCACACACAATGCCCATAATTTATGGAAGACACAACACCATTAGCCAGCAGAATTGTATCACCAAATGTAACATGTATCATACTTTAATTACTTTCAATATACTGTGTATTACATGACTTTTGGGTTTGCCATCTTGTGAATTTTAATCAGATGTAATAATACTGTTGTAAATGTAAAACACCAAATGAAATTATGGGTTTAACAAAAGTGTAAATGTAATATGTAATGTAAAGGTGCTTTCTATGCTTTAAGTGCTATTTTTTTATAGAGAATGTTGTAAAACATTTTTCAAATATATTTTTATATTAGGTACATTTCTGCTCATTTCAATAACTGTCAGTGAATAACAACATACTGAAAGTCTTTGTAAGTGGTTGTCCTGAAAACTTGAAAACATGAAAACCTGTTTGCATTCCTGTTAAGCCATGCAGTCGTTGTTAGAACCTGTGTCTAGTTTGTTCTCGCTAGTTGTACCTTTTATTAGGATTTACCAAATAAAGAAGGTTCTAGTGGTAAATCAGTATGTCTGAAGCTTTATGTTGTGGAACACTTCATCAGAGAAATCCTGTTACCCATAGCAGATTATCATGTTATGCATACAAGTTTAGCCCAGGTCAAGCTATTTTAGGATTACTTTACTTTAGCCTCTGTGAAAGTACTTCTGCTTATTGTTTGTAATGATTATTTTTGCCCTGTTTGGGGGAAACCCCATCCACCCCCTATGTTTCCCATCATATTACTTTCAGTTGTTGTGCGTAATTAATTAAATATGCACACTTAAATTTGAAGGCTGAAAATTGATTAACAGCCCTTTCTAAAGAATTCCTCAAATATAAAATTACATGCAATTTTAGTATGAAAATCAAATCAATGGAGCCCATTTCACTTTTTGAAATTTGAAAGGAACAAAAATGGAAAATTAGGTGTTTAAAGTCATTCTACATTGTTATTTTTGTCACGCCTGTACACAGCATGTTACCATTACTATAAATACCACAAGGCACTGTAACACTTTGAATTTCATTAAATGAAACAGCAACAGTAGGTTTAAGAAGACTCAGTTAAAGGATACTTGACAGCATTCAATATCTGGCTCTTTTCAACTGGAGTACCCATCTGTTATTTTCTTCAGTAACTATGTAAGATTGTCAAAGGAAAAAGACTAGATTGTCTTCAGACAGTTCAATTTAGGCACATAGCACCACTTACATTGGCATTTGCAAGGTGTTGGATTAATATTTCCAAATAAGAGCTGAAGTGTAACATACTGTGCAAATGTTAAAGTGAAAGTGTCTATCTTGTTGAAAGGCACTTAATATTTGTCTGGTCGCCTACTCTTGGTCATTGTTGCATCTTAAAGTGCACTGTCGAGGTCCTTTCCCCAGCTCTGAGAGATGGCAAATCTGTTAGAAAACACCAAAATCCAACCACACAAAGTCATTGCCACTAATTGAAATGCAATAATCATAATTAGGGATTACAGCAATAGTTAGTAGTTGATGATGGAAGTTCAAAAAACAAAATATGATTACTTATTCAAGCTATAGGTAGCTTTAGTTGTCAGTTGGAAAACAGAGCATGGGCTTTATGATTATGTGTGCACTTCTAACCACAATGCTGAGCTGCTCCTGAATCTGATGTAGAGCTGCCCTTAGCAAGCTGATGGTCACATCTTTCTCTTTACGCTGGCTCTTTAAGCCCTGCACAAAAATCATCCATTTTTTTTCTATTCTTGTGGAATTATTCATGATATTGCATTCCATAAATCCGTGGATTAACCGACTGCGCTTTGTGAGAAGAAACCAGACATGAAAACATACAAACATACACTCCCCCATATTCTCTGCTGAAACACAGCCATCGTCAAGTTTCTCCTAATTTACCAGTAGACAGCAAGGTACATAGACATATTTTACATTTTAATGTAACAAAAATGTACTCTGTAATCAAAAGTACAAAAATGGTTGTAGCAGTTGCATTGATTCCTTATTGAGAATTAAAATATAGTACATCAGAGCATTCTGCTTACCTCAACCTCAGCTTTAAAATTGCCATGAAGCGCTGCAATCTCTGACTGAAAAGCCTTTCTTTGCGTCTCTCTCTGTGCCTCACTCTCATTCAGTTGCTCCTCCACTAAAAAGGATCACGCTCTAGTGACTATAGCGCACATCATTGACAGATCATGGCATATTTACTTCACCCATTTTGCTATTTGATTTAAGACCAAAAAGTTACAACCACAATTTCCCATGATTCCATGGTTTGCACATCAATGAAACAGTTCTGTTCATACATTCTTTGGTTAATTTCAGTGCACTCCCTTGCAGATTTGGTAACACTCTTTAGATGGTGCCCTATGCCAAGGACCCTGGTTCATTTATTCATTCAGAAATAGACTCACATCACACGAGTTGTTTCTTTAGGTCTCTTTCCTGCTGCTCTTTCCTCTTCAGCCAGCTGTTCTCATCAAACACACTGTCCTAGTACACACACACATACACACAGGTGGACACAAACGCCCACACATATGTATATACATGGGCACATCCTCCACAATTATTATAATGTGGCTTTTGCTCAGATTCAATAAAAAATGTGGAACTCCCACCTTGTAAGTTCTGAAGGAGCATTTGAGGAAATCATAGTCTTTCATAAGCAGAGCTATAAGGAAAGAAGACAAGAAAGGACAGCTTATTCCCACTATCCAAATAGTCCGAAGCCAAACACTTTCAGTGAACCAGCCTTTGTTTGTAGGGCCTTAAGGGCCTTGTTCATAGGGCTACATGAACTCTATATAAGCCCTTCCTAACAACTAACATCTACATAAACAATTTTAAAGGCTTATTCTAACAAGGGTCAGTTGTCATAAAGCCCTGACACCTGATGGAATAAAGACAAATCACTTATGTCAGGTAGCATAGGACTGACTTACATTAGAATGTCATGACAACTGACTTCATAGCTCAGTGTACTTGTTATGTCAGAGTCACATAATGCTGATGATGTGACATGCCAACATTAACACCAGACTCACTATACTATACAAATAAACATAAATATATATAACTCTGCCGTTACGGTGCCATGATATTGTCATAGGTTTCACAAAGAATGCACAAAAACGCAAAATGAAACACACTACTTAGGGGCCAGAGAAAATATACATAACTCTTTCATTATAGTGTCATGACAACACTGAGTATTCATAAAGATCCTATAAGCAGAAATATGAAACTTACTTTACTTAGGGGCTAGAGAAAGTATACAGAACTATCACTGTCAGTGTCACTGTTATATACTGTCACTGTCAAAACCTTCATTATGTAAATCTTTAAAATATTTATTTATCTTTTATTTCATGTTGATGTTACTACCAAGTGGCAGGTACAGGAGACACTGCAGAGTATCTTTTGGAAGTGCTCATCTCTATTCATTTTTTAACCTCACTATGTCGCATCATCACCATTATGCAACCCTGACATACCAGAAGTGCACTGAGCTACAAAGTCAGTTGTCATGACATTGTAATGTACCGTAAGTCAGCATGAAAATTTCAACTTGACATCATAATTGATGAAAGCAGTCATTATGACAGCGGCTGCCTGTTGAAATAAGCTTTTTATAAATGTTCATGTAGGTTTATGTCAGTTGTCATTGAGGACTAATGTAAGTCTCCTATAGCCCTATGAACACTCCTCTTAAGTAAAGTGCTATCAGATAATCTTACACGTGTTTTGGCTAATTTCTCCTCAACTGCATGTGTTGCCTATGAGCACATCTTTTTACAGACTGACTAGTACTCTCTCGTGTTCCAGTAACTGGCAGGGGAGACAGGAACCCAATACTTCTTCTTACCCAAGAAAAGCATGGAAAACCCTCATCTCATTGACCCAAGTGACCCATGAGCACGGCACCACAGAGACTTTAAGGCCTCTGCACTGAAGAAGCAGTTTGACTTTGGGTTCTGATAAACCATCTGTCCCAGTATTCCTTTATAAAACTTATTTTAGCTGCCTAAGAGAGAGGGAGAAAGAGAGAGAGAAAGACCTTGTCTGCTGCTGTTTGGGAGGAAGTTTTTCAAAATACTTGCAATATAGAATTAATTCAGATGGATCAAAAATGAGTGGACAATTTAAACACAGAGTGATTTTGTTGACATGAACAACATAATAATCTAAGAAGCCTACTCCATCTCCAGCTGCTGCTGTTGCCTGAGTTTTTCAGCCCTGCGCTCTGCTTCATCCAACAACTAAGGAGAGAGACAGATGAAGCAAGACAAAAAGAAATTGAGGAGAAAGAGACTTAATAGGGGTATCTTGTGGTGGATTTTTGTAGTTAACATGATGAATAATCAACATAAACAAGTGAAAAATCAGTATACTCAGGGGACATGACCCCATCATTTTTAATAAGAAATTAGTTAGCTTGTAGACAATGGTGTAACCTTAAATGTGAAAAAATCAATATAACTGAGGACCTTTTGTCTTATGATTTTAACCATGTATCTCTGACCTTGAAAAAACAATGGAATAAAATCAAGGGAGAGAGCTGAGGAACTGACTGATACTGGCTTATCTTAAAAAGCAGCATACCAGGTGGGATATGTAATGGTGGAAAAAAACAAGAATTAGTTTCAGGCCAATTATTTCAAAAATAAGAAGAGATAAGGGTGAGGGAGGAAGTCTCGGTTGATCCTCTTATACTCAGGAGGATATAAAAAAAGAAGCCCTTCACTCAGTCCCTCGGTTCTCTCCCTGGGGACAACTCAGCTTTATTGTGGTGTCTTTTTGATCCTCAATAAACTTATCGATTTTTCTTCTACTTTTGGTGTTGATGATTGGTTTATTTTTCAGGGCCTGAGGGAAAGTGTTTTTTTCACGACAACGTCCTCGGTGGGGCTGGAGGCAGAGCGGTGTTGCTGTCCCCGAAGCCCGGGGGCGTCCGCCGTGTCAGGGGGCAGTGCAAACTGCGCACTGGCCCCCGGCGTTGCTCCCTCCGAGATGGTGAGCTTCTGGAGGAGTTCCGCAAGCCGGTCCAGCGTGGCATAGGACACTCGGGGGCCACCAGGGAATTTGGCCATGCCTCCCACGGCATCAGGGAACTCGGCCATGCCTCAAGCAGCATCAGGGAATTCGTCCACGCCTCCCACGGCGTCAGGGAACCCGGCCACGCCTCCCACGGCATCAGGGAATCCGGCCACGCCTCCCACAGCGTCAGGGAATTTGGCCACACCTCCCGCGGCATCAGCGAATCCGACCACGCCTCCCACAGCGTCATGGAATTCGGCCACGCCTCCCGCGGCGTCAGGGAATTTGGCCCCACCTCCTGTAGTGTTGGGGAATTTGGCCACGCCTCCTGCGGCGTCAGGGAGCTCAACCACACCTCCTGCGGCATCAGGGACGGCCTCAGCAGCCGTCATCAGCCCCCACCCCCCAAAAAAAAAACTCCAGGAGGCTTTCCCTTTCTGCTCCTGTGAGGCTCGGAACTTGGGCGAATCGGCGTGGCGCCGCGATCGGATGAACGGCTAGCAACGGCTGTTTCTGGCTCGGCCACGCAGCGAGCTGTCACTGTGCCGAGCCTGGTCCGCCTTCTTGGTCGAGTCTGTCTAAGCCCTTCCTTTCCCAGGAGGCAAGGGACCGCGCTGGCGGCGGCATTGTAGAGCCAGCGTCGATGCTATGTGATCTCCCCAACCAACTCATCCCAGCCTGTTGGCCTCACAGAGCAGCTTGCTGTGTCCATGTTATGGGGTGCCTGATTCAGTCACGATGTAGCGGCGGGATGGAGGAGACAAGTACAAAGCCGTTTCTTCACAAACATACATTTATTCTTAGTATACACATACAGACACTACACGTAACAAACAATCAGGCACAAACTAGACGGAAACAAGAGGGCTTTTTAAACACTTATTAATCACTAACAAACGACATGCTGGTAGGGACAATCCCATGATGAGACAGGGGATTACAGACACAAACAGTGGGCACGTGGTGCACATCCACGCGCACCGCAGCGTGAGTGTGACATTTAACGTATTGCCATTTCACATAACTCATGTGACATAAGCCTTGTGAGTGTGCGATGACCGAAAAGCTTAATTTACATAACAGTTAATGCTTCATACGTACGTTTTTTTCGGACTTGTCATGCTTAAAAGCAAATCAAAGGAGAATGGGTTGTACAAACTCCAGAGGTGATGCCAAGCAATGGTATATGGATAAAATTAGTCTTATTGACGATCTGCATCCATACGAACTCTTAAACAAAGTGGAGTAATGATCTGGATATGCTACCTCCTCTTACATTTCCAGTTTTCACCTTTTTCTTTTTCGTGTTCTTGTAAATGTTTGGTTTAATGTAGCTCAATTCTGTATTTTGTTGTATTTGTACTTAAATAACGTTAATGTCTTGAGATTACAATTTTGGGTTACACATCAAAATGATCTGCAATAACCTATAATTATGTTCAACTTGGATGCCAAACTAAAGTTTTGTATTGCCCACCCAGTCAGTGCATTCTAGAACCGCCCCTGCTCTGAGGTAAAGGTGCTGATCTCGGGGTTCATGGGCATAGAGAGTTTTGGTAAACTGGGATGTTTTGATGCTGTTGCCCCACTCTCTCCCACGTTCATTCAGGGTTGTTGACGGTGGAGTGGCGGGACGCTGATGTTGCAGGTTGCCCTCATGCCTATGTTACCTTCTGGCTCTCCCTTTTAGTTATGCTGTCATAGCTAGACCTGCCGGAGTCTCCGCTTGCACTCTGATCATATTGTGCACCCTTTTCAGCCACTGTATGCTCTTATCATACCTAATAAACTGTTCTCTCTGTCTGTCGAGCTCCATGTGCACGCCTGCTGCCCGATGTGATGCCGGTGCCATATCCTGAAACACTTCCCCTACTGTGTGGCTCGTCTTGCCATCAGGACCTGCCTGATGCTCTGCTCCTGTTCTTCCTGCTTCACCTGGAGCTCTTTGAACCTGTGACTCAGCTCTTGTAGCTGTAGATACTCTATTCATATGGATATCCTAAAGACTCGCACTTCCCAAAAACAGTTTATGCCTAGCACTTACCTTCCTGATTAAATGGATAATCTCACCTCAATGCTGCAGACTTGCATCTCCTACGGACTGCAGCTGTAATCATAAAGACTATCCTGTACTCATCCCAGGACTCTTACTTACAATACGGTCATACCAAATATCGCTTAAACACATTAGTACTGTTTAACTTTTCCCCTAGTGATTTATAATCTCAGGGAGTTTTTCCTTGCCACTGTCGCCTCTGGCTTGCTCATTAGGGATCTAGGTCTACATCCGGATTTCTTTAAAGCTGCTTTGTGACAATGTCTATTGTTAAAAGTGCGATACAAATAAAATAAAATAAAATAAAATAAAATTAATACCGATACAGAAAGATTGGGCCAGCAGTAATTATAAAACACTTAACCTAAAAACGTAACATGAGACAGTGGAAGAGTGAACAACCGGCATATTTGTGCTTATTTTGTTTCCTCATGTTGGTGTAAAATGAGTATCATATCACACAAACACTTTGCTATGCAACTACAGGTTACTACAGGTTGCAAAATCATGACATAGTTGTAGATTATGATTTTAAATAAAGTTCACAGCGTATAGAAAGTGTGATTTCATGATTTCAATGGATTTCTATGGAGTTTATGCTTCACTGACACGCACGAGTGAAAAAATATAGACACAACGCATAAAACAAAGGCAGCGCGCCACAAGGGCTCGAGTTTGACGCACCTCTAACGCGCTGGTGTGGACTGACACGCTTGTTAAAATGGAAGCGTAACTGCAGTGTGTGACGTGCGTAAAAAAAAACACTTCAGAAACGCGTATGGTGTGGATTGGCATTGAGGCTCAGTGCTGTTCCCAAAGTACAGTGACTCATTATAGAGCATGACTGCTGTGGGCAGGAAAGATCTAATGTGGCATTCCTTAGCACCACAGGTGTATCAGTCTGTTACTGAAAGTGCTTCTCTGTTTAACCACAGTGTCATGCATGGGATAGAGGTCATTGTCCCTGATAGCGAGCAGTTTATCGAGTGTCCTATAATCTGCTACAGCCTCCAGAGAGTCCAGTTTGACTCACAAAACAGAGCTAGCCTTTTTAATCAGTTTGTTGATTTTCTCTGCGGCTCCTGTGTTGATGCTGTTGACCCAACACACTACCACATAGAATATTGCACTGGCTACTGGTAGAATGTCCATAGGAGAGGTCTGCAGTCTCCTCAGAAAATAGAGGCGGCTCTGTTCCTTCTTGTACACAGCTTCTGCATTGACATCCCAATCGAGTCTGTTATCCAAGTGCATGCCCGGGTAGGTCTTCACCACCTCAACATCCACACCATCTACAGTGACAGGGGACATGACCTTCTGAAGCCTACCACCATCTCCTTTGTTTTGCTTATATTGAGCTGCAGTCGGTTCCGTTTGATCCACTGAACAAAGTATTTCACCTAGGCCCTGTATTCATTCTTCAGTCCGTTTCTGATACACCCAACAATGGCTGTGTCATCTGAGAATTTCTGCAGATGACATGACTCAGAATTGTACCTGAAGTCGGAGGTGTACAAGTTGAACAGGAAAGGAGCCAATACAGTCCCTTGGGGGGCCCCAGTGCTGCTCAAGGCCATGTCTGACACACATCCATGCAGTCGCACAAACTGTGGTCTGCCAGTCAGATAGTGCATTGTCCATGATATGATGGATTCATCCACCTGCATCATGGGGTGAGCATCTGGGGTTGGCAAGAGGTGGGGGTGATAAAGTGAGCCAGAGGAAGAGGGGGGTGAATGGGAGGGCCATTGTCAAACCTAGTGAAGAACTGGTTTAACTCGGTCGACCATTCATGGCTTCCCTATGCTGATTTGCAGCTGGGTTGGTTGAAGCCGGTGATGTTCTTCAGACCTCTCCACACTTCAAGTGCATTCCTCTGCTCCAGCTTGTTCTCCAACTTCTTCCTGTAATCACCCTTGGCCTCTTTAATCCTCACCTACATCTTTCTCTGCACTAGCTTCATTTCCTCTGTCTCCATCCCTAAAGGCTTTCTTCATCTGGTTGAGAAGAGATTTCAGCTCACTGTTGACTCATGGTTTGTTGTTGGGAAAGCAGCAAACAGTTTTGGGAGGAACCACAGTGTCCACACAGAAGTTGATGTAGTCAGTGATGCAAGTTGTTAGGCTGTTGATATCATCTCCGTGTGGTTCACAGAGCACATCCCAGTCTATAACCTCAAAGCAGCCAAGCAGGGATTCAGTAGCCTCCATTGACCACTTCCTCAATTGCTTGTTGTTGCTGTACAATGGGCTCATACATGGGCATAAGGTGCACAAGGTTGTGGTCAGATCTACTCAATGGAGGAAGAGCTGTGGAGCTGTATGCATCTCTGACATTAGCATACAGAAGGTCCAGTGTCCTATTCTCTCTCGTCTTACATTTAACAAACTGGTTAAATGTAGGCAGAGTCAAGGAGAGAGAGGCATGATTGAAGTCACCGGACACTATTACCACTGCACTTGTGTGTTGGGTCTGCAATCTCGTGATAGTTGTGTGTATGACATGCTGCATCGGCGTTGGCAGAAGGTGGAATGTAAACAGCGTACAGAATGGCATGTGAAAACTCACGAGGCAGATAGTATGGATGCAAACTCACAGTAAAAAGTTCAATGTCTGGATTGCAAATTATTTCCTTGACTGTAATGTGACCGGGATTATACCATCTGTTGTTCACAAGCACGGCCAGTCCACCTCCCTTTTTCTTACCGCTGTTGTGGTAATTTCTGTCCGCACGAAGAGTCGTAAATCCATTCAGGCTAACATGGGAGTCCGGGATGTGTTCGTGTAGCCATGTTTCTGTAAAACACAAGATGCTGCATTTGCGGTAATCCCTTTATGTCCTCACTAGTGCAGACAGCTCATCTACCTTATTTACCAGCGATCTTACGTTTCCCATAATGATGGAGGGGAGATATGGTTTATATCTCCTCTTTTTTGACCGCTGCTTCTTACTTTTTTGACCGCTGCAGCCCCGGGGCCTCCGTCTCAGTTCCATCGTCAGCTCTGGCAAACAAAGGCGGCATCCTCAGAGCGAGAAGATGGTCTCATGTGTAAACAATAACGCCATAGACGTAGTCCAAACATTTCGTTGGGTTAACCATACCGAGAGTCAGTAGACGTTAACAGTATTGCAAAAATGTTACATTTTATTTTGGCCAGCAAACGTGCCGAAAAAAACCCCCAACACAAAATGTGAAAAAAGACACCAAAAGACAAAAAACAAATACGGAGCTACAGTAACAGGCAGTCACCCGCTAGGCACCCTGGAAGTTACGAAAAAGGCCATGAAAGGTGGTATTATATAGTGATAAATATAATATGATTAATATTAGACAAGTGCTGGAGCTTTTACATATTAACGATGACTGAAATGTCAGTAGCAGATGTGGCTTGGAAGTTGCTATCTTGGTGTGGCTATCAGCTCAGTTTGTGATGTCACTAATTAACCTCCCCAGCTTTGGACCAATCACATGTTTGGAGAATGATACCCAGAAACTTTTAGTTGCACAACCGGCATGCTAAGCTAACTAATTAGCTAACTTGTGTTTTTGTTTTTACGGAGACGTGGCTCAACGACAGAATTCCGGACGCAACCATTCAGCTAGCCGGGCTAACCGCTCATTGCGCCGACAGGATAGCAGCACTGTCCGGTATGACTCGCGGTGGTGGCCTGTGTGTTTACATTAATAACGAAAGGTGCAGGAATGCTGTAGTAGTCTTGAGTTACTGCTCGTCGCTGGTGGAGTTTATGACTGTAAAGTGCCGGCCATACTACCTCCCCAGAGAGTTTACCACCG
>JAOUQW010000014.1:251580-262922 GCA_028565825.1 Olivaichthys viedmensis
AGGTGTTACGTCAACTTGACATCAAAGTTGACAAAAGCAGCCTTTATGACAACTGACGCCTATTGGAATAAGAGTTTCTAAATGTTTGTCGGTTTATGTCAGGTGTCATGAAGGGCTTCTGTAGGTGTCATGTAGCCTTCTGAACATTGCCCTATAGTAAAGTTTTTTGCCTCAATTTTTGCCTACTAACATAAATATTTAAAAGGATTTGTAATACAAAAAAAGTATTGTATTGATACACAAGAGTTGGCAACCCTGATAGTATCCATAAATGCAAATATCTGCAAGTTAGCTAGCCTGCTCAGACTGCACATCTTGCCTGCCAACACAAATGCTCAGATTAGCTATGCAGTCCTTCTCTAAACATAGTCAGTTCAGTTTTCCTTCAATTTAAAGCCATTTAAATTTGAACCAACACTGTGGATCAATCAATAACTTCACCAAGGTGGAAACAGGGCTATAGGAGCCATTCTTATGTTGGCAAGGGCAGACTTAGGGTGTTTGGGGCCACTGGCCTTGAGCCATCATTGTGGTCCCATACCTACATCATGACATGAATCTACAACTGCCCCAACCAGAAAAAAACAAGGCTACTATAACACAAAACAGCAAGTAGTCACTTAGCAGAGAGGCAATGTCACACAGAACTAAAGCACAGAAACTGAATCACAGACTATAAACAGAGAGAGACGTATGCTATGAAAAAGATTAAAGTTATAATTAATTGCCATCACACCACAAGAATGCAAAGGTGAGCAAGGTGTGTGTTTGTGTGTGTGTGTATGTGGGTGTGTGTAGGTGGGTGTTTGTGTGTGTGTGCATTAGAGGGAAAAAGAAAAGAGGGATTACCATGGCAAGCAAAAAACTATAGCAACTACAGCGATTTTGACAAAGTAACCACAACATAAAAGAAACACCATGCCACCCACCACCTTAGCCGAACCTCACCTCTACGTAGCCCACACAACTTAACTTCGGCAAGGTTAGCTGATGAACCTGCTGCGCTGCATGCGCCAGTCTGAGAAGAAGTTGATAATGATAGTACCGCAGCTGGAGTTGCATCATCACTGACGCTCGACATAAAAAGTCAGTTTTGGATTCATTTGAGCATCTCCCTTTCACGCGCCTCCTTTTCTTTTAGTTTTTCCTTTTCTTTTTAGGCGCTCCACATCATATTTTCTGTTATCCGACATGATGACAATTAGCTAGCTAATATCGAAAGCCCACATGAATGCGCCTGCGTAAGTTCGTAACTGTCTCATTGGCAAAATTTAAACCAATTAACAAAAGCCAAATATGACCGACGTACAATTACGCAAATCAAAGCATCTCTTTCAATGAAGTATTGAACTTGGATGATCCGGCGGCAATACTTATTAACAATATTACAATCGCTGGACTGATAACCCAAATATTTATTCATAGGTTTTTATTAAATTGGGGGCCCCTTTTGCACGAGGACCTGGGCTACAACCCAGTTTAGCCCGTGCATAAGTCCGGCCATGTATGTTGGTGATACTTATAGTTGATATATAACTTAATAACATATATTTATTAGGGCTGTCAATCGGTTAATTTTTTTAAACTAATTAATCACATGATTTGCTGTAATTAATTGCGATTAATCGCACTTTCGTACTTGGTAAAAATGTTTCTTTTAAAATTAATGATAATTCAATTTGAAACCAAATCAACCATCAAATTAATGTAGAATCAACACAAAGGAAGTATATTAAATCAAATACTATTGTTAAATAGCATCTTTTTAATTGTGAACACAAAAGTAACCCTCCTGTGAACTACAATAAGTGCAATCACATTTCAAAATCGTCAAGGTCTTCAACATTGGGCAGAAATGAGAACTGCAGCGCAAAGGGAGGTGGCAGGGGAGAAAAAGAGGATGCCGGAGATAGGAGTGTCTCTGAACGAGCCGTTGGCTCACTTTTGATTTTTTTCCCGGTGCTTTTCAGCCGCCGGATCCCATAATCATAAAAAGAAAAAACTCAACGTAAATTATCAGCTGAGCGGGTCACACACACACATACACACATACATACACACACTGTTGCTCTGCTCGCTGTGTGTTGCTGCTTCTCCTTCTCTCTCTCTCTCTCTCTCTCTCTCTCTCTGTCTCTCTCTCTCTCTCTGTCTCTCTGTCTCTCTGTATCTCTCTCTCTATGTCTATCTTTCTCTCTCTCTCTCTCGGGTTTGGGTTAATCACAGACGGGTGTGGTCACTCGGTCATTACCCGCTCGTTTCCCGTGGCTCCTCTCTCGTTCCGCCACCACAATAATAAAATGTATATCAACCTAATAAGCAATTAATTAATTGCGTTATTGTTTTATTAACGCGTTAAACATTTCAAATTCATCGCAAAAGTTAACGCGTTCATTTTGACAGCCCTAAAAAATACATTTTGATTCAGAAATAAATGTATACATGGGCATTAACTTCACTATTTACATTTGTCTGAGAAACAAATTTCAACAATAAGCCTTTATCAAAATGTCTTTAAGACAACGAGAAATATAGATTTAATCTAGTGTCCAAACTTTTCACTGGTAGTGTAGAGAATCTTGTTTGTCTTGATTAGGAAAAAGTGTCACAACATTCACAAGTCATCAGTTAAATAGAAGATTACCTTGTTCAGAAACTTTGTAAGATTCTGTAAGTTTGTCGAGGTTTTACCTGTTTTTGGCTCTTCCATAGACTCTCCGTTTGAGGAGTCAGGGGTTCGCAGGTGTATGGGTATATCAGTGTAATGAAGAATCTCTAAGTCTCCCTCACCAGAACCACTGCCACTCTCAGATACCCCTGTTCTCCACGCTATAAACTCTACACTCACAGGCTCTGCGGTTCTCCCCTCAGCCTCCCCTTCCCTCTCAGAGTAAAAGTCCATGTCCCTGTTGAATTCATTTTCGGCTTCTTCGCTACCACGCAAATCCATAAATGGATCTCTAGGCAGGTCTTTGAGAGCTGAATTTGTTTTCTCAATGTCCCATTTCCATTCTAAGTGCTCCAGAAAGATAGCAGATGACCCCGATCCACTGGGTTTGGAGAGCAGAGGAGTCGAACCTTCTTCTTCTGACGAGGAGACCTTGGGGAGCAGGGTGGAGAAATCTGTAGAAAAGTGGTGCGCTGCAGATGCCCATGGACTGCTGGGCAATGTGGCTGAAATAGACAACCTCTGCAGGGTTATATGGGTCTCCAGCACACTAAAGACTATGAAGAGTGGCATCGAAACAAAGCAAGGAGAAAAGTCAGAATCACTTAAGATGCAGAGTGCAAGGTTGAATTATAAGTTTAGAAAAAGCCTCCAGGGGGCGCCCACACCCACGGCCAAAGAGCCAAAGTGTAATTCAATAGGTATACAGGATATGCAGGAAGCGAGAAAGCAGGAAAGCCAACGTTTTGGAAGGTGAAGGAGAACCTTCGCTTTTCAGTCGCACCCCAAACAGGCAATCACATCAGGATCAGCATTGTGGAGAGACTTCATTCAATAGTCTAATGAGCTATTGAAGACCAACACGATTGGATTCAAGGACATGATTGGTTTTGATTGGTGCACATCTTTAGTAAGCTATAGATTTCAGCATGCAGCTCCCACCACAGTCATTTTGGAGAGAATCCTATTCTATTTATGGCAATCATTTTGTGAGCAGCAGAATATCAGAACACAGCACCAGTTATCTACACTTCCCCCAGATAAATATCTCCTCAGCTAAACACCAAGAGCACCATGCCTACTAGGCAGCCAACAATCAGGGCAATATAACATAACTGTGGAGCCCAAAACACAGGGGCCCAGCGATTCGTGTTTATGTTGAGTATCATTACAGTACACGTACTTTGCTCTATTGTGTATTTATGATTTTAAATATAGTTCATCATATATAGAAAGAGGAAGTGCGTGATTTGATTGGACTTCTATGGAGTTTATACTTCACTTATGCACACAAGTGAAAAGAATTTAGACATGGCACTTAAAAAATGCAGCAGGAATGCGTGGGCAACGTGTGTTAAGTCACACGTCTCACATAGACAGTATGGATTGAAACGGCGGTTAAAATGAAAGCGCATTTCTTCAGTGTGACACGCACAACACACACAATTATAGAAACGCTTTGGAAACAAGTCCGATGTGAATTGGCCAAAATCTGTTTGTAATTCGTGTGGTTTTTTTTTATTTCTTTCCTATTTCACACTGCTTCATTTGGCATGCCAGTTTCTTTTTATGAACATTCCAAAGTGCCAAGACGAGCCCTATTAGAACCTCTGTTGTCTGTGTTTTTGTGTTTGTTGGAGATGTTGGGGTCCGCGTGTTTTGAAATTAAGAGTGGAGAGTAAAACCGGGGTTATACTTGACGGGTGACTACGCGTGCGGACGCAGCAGCTACTCGCCTGCGTACCTTTTGTACATGTGGAGGATTAAAAGCAATATCCACTAGAGGGCAGGTCAGAGCTGAAACATTCCTGTCTCGCAGGTTTCCTTGTCCACCTGTAAAGTGTTTAACGATTTCATGCCACTATTCTGGGACAAATATTTGTCTCAGTGCAGCAGCACGGAGATGTTAAACACACGGACGAGCTTCTGGTAGTTTCTCTTTAATACTTTCCTCCATCGACATGATTGTTGTCATGAGCTGCGTCTCAAATCGGCAAACTATGAACTTATCATTATAAATATTTGCTAATCTAGAAGATCCAGAAGATTAGAATGTAAAACAGACTTTTTGGTAAGTTTGTAGGCTACATGAGAGTTTCTAAAATACAAACACTAACTGTAATAAGGAAATTAGTTAGTGTTTATATAAAAAACTGTCTAGAATAGTACATCAGTATGCGATTTGAAACAGCATTTTAGTTTGCTCAGTCTGTTGTGGACATCGCATCACATAGCTCTATACTGCACCCACTGTTTATGTTGGTTTTACACCACGTGCACACGTTAATTTTTTTAGACGTGTACAATCGACGCACGTCACCCATCTTGCATATGCGTACGCGTAGTTAAAAGTAAGTATAACCCCGGCCGAAGAGTCATTGACTTACCATTAAACAATGGCTGAGTGGGCTGAGTAGGTTGATTAATGTTCTTTACTGAGGCAGGCGAAGTGTTACTGGTGATGTATAGAGTACTGCTCCTGGCATTCGGAGCTGAGGTAGATGAAATGGTGCTAGCTCTTGTCATCCACATTGGGCTGGAAGTCAAAATGGCCTGGTTTTCAGTGTTTTGGTCTTTCTCTGTAGTTGTGCTCTTGCCCTGGTCCTGAACACTTCTGGTTTGGAGAGTGGAGAGACCGAGCTGGTCATTGTCCGGGCTCAACACTGTTGTCTTAGAGCTCAAGCCCTTGTAGCGAACATCAGTTACCAGCATCGTGTCTTCATCCTCCGGTACGATGTGGCCGCTCGGTGGCTCAGTATGGCTTCCTGCCCGGTCAGGTGACGAGGATAGAGAGGATTCCTCTGTGATCCACTGTCGCTCAAGAGGCGTGGTCGTCCTGATAGCTGGAAACAGGAATCCCGGCTGGTTGGTGGAGGTGGTGACGTATATGGAGCTCTTGGAGGAAGAGGAATAACGGATGATGGTACGACCGGGCAAAACCCTGGGTTTGCTGGTTGTCCTTCTCTTAGATAAAGAGGGCCGGAAAGTCTCCTGAAATCAAAACATAAGAATTCAGACTCATTTGTCACTCATGCATAGAAAAAAAACTGTGCTTAGTGCACTTTTGCAAACAGTAATGTTACCTCAGTATATCCATTTAATTCTGGTGAAACAACTGAAGGATCAGGATCATTTTCTGGAGAGTTAAAGTTTTAAAAAGTTTAAAAAAAAGATTAATAACATCCCAACTTACATTATGGCATAAAAATCAGTACCGATGTAAATAAGTTGACTGTTTATCTGGAGTGGAGTATAAATTAGTGAGCAGGGTGGGCGTTACCAGGGTTTTCCAGAGGCATGTCTACTATGAACTGGTCACTCATTCGACCAGTCAGGCCATTGGTGCACAGCGCCACCACCTGGACAACATAGCTGCTATTGGCCAGCAAGTTGTGGATAATGGCTCCCTGTTGCACAAATCAAAAAAAAAAAAAAAGAATGTAAATCTAGTTCATGCCACAGACCACTTAATACAGTATTAATACACTGTGTCCCAGAGCGGTTATTCTCAATAAATAAGAAACATCTGTGCAATAAAATAACAATGGATCAAGTACAACCCAAAGTTAATAGTTAAATAATATCAAAAAATAATATATTACAATATAATAAAAAATTATATAATATAAAAAGAATAGTTTTTGTCTGTTTGTTTGTCAAAAAAATTTTTTACAGTTAGTTTCAGTAGTCATAGTACTCATAGTTTCCTGACTGCTACACAGTGAGAGTTTTAGTTTTAGTTTAGGATTAATATAGTAATCCTTGAACCACCACAAGCAGTGTAATTCAGCTAAAGAATTACCGTTACTGATCATTGAAAACTTTCCTCTTCACACAATATTCTTTTCTTTCTTCTCTTTAACACTATCTTCATATTTTTTAATTTTTTAATTTATTTATTTTTTATTTCCCTACCTTTTTGTTACATACATAAGAAAGGAGCTATATAAACTGAGCAAATAAATAAATGAAAAATAAATATTAATTCACATAAAAAATAGCAGACAGCTTACCACATCTTGATCCCCATCTGTCAAGTACTGTCGTTTGGGAGCATCTTTGCCCTGTAATCTCTGGTAGGTGACCGAATATCTCTCAATGCTGGTTTCATAGACAGCACGCGGCCTTTCCCACGTCACCATTATGCTGGTGTAGTTCTGCGGATCTGCCTGGACGTTTTCGGGCTCTGAGCTGCACACTAAGCACAAGAAAGTTTCGTCTGAATCATCTATAAAAATAATAATAATTTCTTTGACTTACAGTATATAGTGCCTTTCTAGTAGATAGTCAAGGTCTCTTTACTATTTATAAAAAGTAAGAACACTAGAAGGAAGAGAGAGGATTGTGTAGAGAGAAAAGGTATTGTTTCTGTTTGAAAGAGGGTCCTGAAAAAGGACAAAAAAACAGTCAGGGAAAGATTGAGGACCAGTGGTCCAAAGTCTAGGAGCCTTGAACAATCTTCCCCATAGAGAGGACACTCTAGTTTCAGGGACCAGAACCAGAGGATATGGAGCATTGATCTGTGGAGAGCTTTAAAATGAAGTATTAGGAGCTTCTACTTAACACTTGGGGTGTGTCTGTGTGTGTGTGTGTGAGGACCCAGGCAGCTAAATGTTGAATATATGGAAGTCTATTCAGGGCATTTATCAGAGATGTCAATAAAGAGAGAATTGCAATAGTCTATTGTTACGTGCACACCGCACGCAGCACGAGAGCTTGAGGGGCGTGTCTGAAACAAATTTAAAATAAGTTATTTTATTAATCACTTAAACTTGTTTCTAAAATCAAACCGCTTGAACGAACCACAGACTGCTTGAACATTTGCCATGGTGCGCATCGCCGGACTTTGTTGTGTTGTCTGTCTAGTCCCGCCCTGTCTAATTATGTAAAGTACATCCACCTGTTTCCTGTTTGATTCCCCTTATTAGTCTGTCTATAAGTACCCGCTTGTTCCCGTCTCGTGTTGTGAGTAATTGCATGAATGTTACGCTGTGTGTTTGATGTTATGCCGTGTGTAGTTCCGTGTCTGTTCAATGTACGATGCCAGTTATATGTTTAAAGCAATGGTATTAAGCGGCCAAGCAAATGTGTCCGGATATCCTTCGGCTCGGCATGACAGCGTTCAGTATGCATGTACCGTAAGTGTGAGATTATGAAAGCATGAACCAAGGTTTTCTGAATTTTCAAAGGTTGAAAGGTTGCATCTTTTTTAAAAGGTCGAAGTTGGGAAATGTTGTGGACATGAACAAAGGCACTTATAGTGAGCAACCTAATATGGGGCTCAAAGAAGAATGTAGAATCCAAAATATTTAACGAAATACAATTTTTAGTCATTTCCAAATTTATGAAAGTTAAAAAGTCCTTTATGAGGATACAAAGTATTTTAGGAGAGGCGAAAAGGAGAGATGAACCGGAAAAGCAGCACTTTTCCCCTTAAAGCAAGTCTACTTGAAACAGGGAACAAAAGAAAAGGCCATGCTAAGGGGGAAAAAGAGGTTCCCTAGCAACGTCTCACTCACTGCGAAGTTTTTTTAATCAGAGTTTGTGATAGGAATAATCAGACAATCACCAGAGTGACCTCGAGAGAATTAGAGCATGTAGCCGAGTTGGGTAGACGGAGATGATGGCTCTATGTTTATGTCTTTGTGGACACACACAGGTGTGTGTGCGGGTGTGTGTGTGTGTGCGTGTGCGTGTGTGTGTGTGTTATACGCACTAGGAGCGAGAACTTCTTCTGTGCCGGTGTAAGAAGAGAAAACCTGCCCCAGGAACTGCTGCTGCTGCTCCCTGTAGTTATTCTGCAGGTAGTCTGTCAGCATCACGTAGCCAGCTTGCTGCATGGTCATCACCTCACAGAACACCTCCAGCTACACACACACAAACACAGGAATACATATACGCACAGTGAGAGAAATAAGTCAGGCACATAGTCCATAACTGCTGTCATTTAAATCTGAGAACTAAGTCTGTGACTATTGAGAAAAGGTTTAACTCAAAAAGGGCTCTTCAATCAGAGGGCCAGATCCGGCCCTTGACTAAATGTTTACTGGCCCTTTGATTGGATTTTACCAGCTAATTCAATGAAAAAATTAATCATATTTTGTACGCATTAAGGGCTTTTCACAGGAGGGGCAACAATCGCTTGTCCCCCATTCATTTCCATCGAGAGACAAGTAAAGCGCCGCGGGTGGAGCAGCAGGCGTGAGACGAGTACACGCGTGCCTGCCTCCGAGTTGAAAAGTTATCAACTTGACCATCAGCATTGGCCAAAATTTCCTGCTTTGCTAGCAAACTTACTTGACACATAAGCAGAAAATTAGCATATAATATGTTTAATGTTTCTTAGATAATTATTAAATCACCATCAATGATGTAACGACTTATGAGCCGGACTTCACTGCTATTGTTAAATCTAAAAATTCTTCTCACTAGGTAACAAATCCAGCGTGTGTATGCAGATGTGGTCTAATATGTAAAGAAATGAAATGTATGGAAGGATGCACGCTGCCATCTGAATATGGAAATGGCTTATGGGATTGCAGCTTTGCACTCATATTGGCCGGATCATAATGGCCGGATATTACTCTGTGTGCACAGGTAAAGATAATGGCGCCAAATTAAACCCACATTAGGATCTCAGAGGTGCTCTGCTTTACAGGTTACCATGCATTTCAGATTTTAGGCGTGATTAGATGCAACATCAAACATATCCTAAAGATGCATTATCTTTGCTTCTCTATCCATCAATTTCTTAAATCTCATTTCCATCTTGTTGCACTTAAAAGTGAATTCGTCCATTAAAAAAATATGAGTCAATCGTAAATAGATCTATGACATTTAAAGCAGCCCCCATTCATTTTTTTTTTTAACTACGGTTTAATAGATATGGGTAAAAAGAGAGGGAAAAGTTGGAGTTCAGCATGGAGCTGCTGTAATATTGATGTGTGGCTCTCTCTCAGGCCTGTGCTCCTAATTAAAGACAGGGTCATGGTACATTATGTAATAGCATCTCTCTTTCTCCATCTCTCTTTGTCTCTCTCACACGCACGCACACACACACACGCACACACGCACACACACCAACACACGCACACACACATACACACACACACACACACACACACACACACATGCTCACGCACACTTTGGTACAGAGGCCCATGCAGGCTCCCGATTAGTGCCAGAGTCGGCCACATTGATCTAAATCTGTCCGCTGCTGGTCTGATGTGCCAAACGTTAGGTCTTTTTTTATTCAGTCTAAAGTTAACACAGAGCAGCAGCCTAGAAAAAGCCATCTGTACCACGTATTTGTTTGATTTCACTGTACACATTGTCTGTATGGGTACATTGCTAGGCTCCACACATCCCTACAAAGAAACTTCTGGCATTTTGGGGGCATTTTTGTTGGATCTTGTGAGGAAAATGGCACGTTTTTACACAGAACATGGATTTTCATTTGTTAAAAAAATTTGTTAGACTGAAGTTAAGGTTGGGGTTAAGTTGGGTGTTAAACATCTACATATTCATTAATAAAAATTTTTTTTTTAAATCAAGTCAAGTCATTCCATCCAGAAACACCTATACAGTACAGCTGGACAATACATCGTGCCTCCAGAGGCCATGACGCAACATACAAGACCATGCATATAGCGCAACAAGTGTAAGACAAGAACGCGCTTGTGTGTGTGTGTGTGTGTGTGAGTGAGAGTATGTGTAAATTAGGAGTAGCTCTGACCTGTGTTTCAGAAATCAGCACTGTGTCTTTGAACACAATCCACTCCACTGTCTCTGTGCAGGGCGGCGTGGTGAGGGAGCCATTGTAGATGAAGTATTTTGCTGTCGACTGAGGCAGTAGACCGAGCAGAGAGAAGGCCTCTAGCATGCTACTTTTACCTTCATATTGAATAGAAAATAATAATAATAATAATAATAATAAAAACTGACATCATAGACTGTGACATGCTTTTAGATATAAAACAATTAATAAATGGTGAAGCAAAGCTCTGCACAAAAAAAAAAGTTTGTTTTATATGTGTAGTCTTCAAAGGAGCTGCATGAGCTTTTCTAAGAACAGATTATAGATGGTTAAGATTTGTGCAAAAGTTAAAGTAAAAGTTCTAAGTTTACCAGTTGTAGATTTGTTTAGTTTTTTTCTATAAATTTGTCAATTTCTGAATTTTGCATGAGATTGAGTTGGTTGAAGTCAAGTCAATTAAATTTTACTTGTATAGCACTTTTAACCACGGACATTGTCACAAAACAGTTTTTCTAGGAATCCAGGTCCAGATCTAGATGGTCCCAAGTCATTAATTCTACTGTTTTTAAAACTGTGTTGGATTTTTCTCTTGCACTGATGAAACGAAGAGTTGAAGCATTGACTTGATGTTTCGATACAGTATGCAGCACTATGCATTTTTAATATACATTTTGTCTTAGATGTTTATTTGATGTCTTCTGCATTAGTGTTTTATTAGAAAAGAGCTAATTTTACATTTCCAAACATTCATTTTCCAAAAAATGCAAATGTTACAGAGAAAACATTGTAAGTTTGTAAGTCATTAAAAAAGTAAGATATTCAGCACTAGAGCACTTTTTAGATCAAAACATAATCAAGGCTGTTCTGGGATTTTACCTGCAGAGACAGAAGCAAGTGAGAACCAAAGTTCTGCAGAAGAAC
>JAOUQW010000014.1:313276-332951 GCA_028565825.1 Olivaichthys viedmensis
AAGGTTAGGCTGTAACGTTCCGAAAATAACATTCCTGCAATGTTCTAAAAACATAAGCGTTAACAATGGTTTGCTCCACAATGTTTTTAGAACATTCCCAGTTCAACAAAAAGTAACATTATGGAAACATTAGTGTTCAACTAAAAATGTTGCAGCAACATTGTTGGAACGTTAAAAAAAACCTTATATAAATATGTTTATAGAACATCCAGAAAACATGACAAATTGAATGTTCTTTGAAGAGAAAGTTCCTAGAACTGTAACGTTCAGAAAACGTTCTGCTAAACTTAAAACTGTTAGCTGGGTAATTATATGATGTTACGTTTGTAATGATGCATCAGCTGTCTGACTCACATTCAGTCGGCACATCTGAGTTATTTGTTCTCAAATGGTTTAGCTCCGGCGTATCTTGCTGATTTTCTGAAGCAGTGTGCCCCATCCCAAGTCGCTTCACTCAGCTGAGGCAGGTCTACTGTTAATCCTGAGCATCACTCACAGTTCAGCCAGTGGAAGATGTTTTTCTTATATCGCCCCTGTTGATATAAGAAATATGGGAATGTTGACTGACAGGCACGCTGATGGATTGACGTCCTTGAGCCGAGTCGGCGCAGGAGTCCTTCACTGGGTCGGTTTTCTCGTTGGCACCCTGAAAGGAATTTTCTCAAGTCAAAACCTGTGGATTGAGCTCCACGGCCCCACACCCCGCCTCAATTCAAAACTGAATCAATACATACCGTCTTCTGCATTTCGTTCTGAAACTGGAGAAAGGTCATTTGAAATTGCATCGCCGACGTGGCTACATCTGTTGGTATATCAGATCATCTTCGTTGTGTGATATTGCCTGATTTACAGTGGGGTTCAAAAAATCTGAGCCCAAGAACTGTTTATATTTCATTGTTTGTCAAATACTATAAATAAATTATTTACAATAAATCAATTTTTTTTGATGTTGAGAAATATATACGACTACCCAGTTTGCAGACCATTTGCTTTATTTATTTTAATTATAGGGATGACATACATGTCATAATCAAATGGTAACACTTAAATAACAGGTGTTAGCGACTAATGCCTGTTATCGACTCAACAAGTACCTTTTTATTGGTCTTTACACAGAAAATAATAACACTTTTTTTTGGCTTATATTAATAAATGTCTTTTGATGGATATAATTTAACAAAACTGTATTAGGTTTTTCAGAAATAATGTAATAAATTATGTAAAAAGAACTCTTTTCTGACCCTATGGCCTGGGTTAGGCCACTGTCCATCGAAATGTAGCTTTTGTTTGAGGAATCACACAGAATGACATCAACACTGTGTTGTGCAGTTTGGGTTCATCGACTCTGACTCAGAATGAGCTCCATCCAAACTCCAGGATTAGATGAGCGTCTCTGAGGAACTGTTTGAGCCTCCTGCCCTTCTGTGGCATCACCAAACTTTCCTCTTGCTGAGTTATGGAGGCATCAGAATCTCCTCCTGATCCTTCATCCACCAGAATCCATACAGCTTTACACCGTTCGTATTTCCACTCACCTTAAGCTTGGCCGTTTGTACATTTTCATACAAGTTGCCTTGTGGTCATTTTTACGATTTTGCAACTGACCCTTTGCTAAACCCCTCCCTTAATTAGCGATTGACTAACTCTAGCAACTGTAACTAGGCACGGGCACCTCCGACAAGCTTTTAGGACTTTATAATATTCTGCTACGTTGTGCCTGGAGTACTTGTAAAAAAAAGATGGCTGATATCCCAAACAGGTTATGGCTTTTCTTATGACTTCATTCATTTAAATTCTTGAATGACATCCAAACTGTGAATCCTATTTTATCTTAAGACCTTGGAATTTTAAGATTCTATCTGACAATTCTGTGATTTTAAGATTATTGAGCCATAAAGTTCTGACCCTCAATCAGGTCAAAGCAAAAATAACTTTTCAGCTTGTTTTCTTTTTATACATTTAAGCAATATTTTGGTGTAAAACCTCTGATATGCAGTGGCATGTAAACAACATACTTTAACTCATATTTGCAAATAATTATTCCAAGGTCTGTTTAGTAACCATGACAAGTTCAGTTGCGATCTCATTTTGGACAATAGCTATTACAAAATCATAGTCCATACATTTATGATCTTATCTTGACTCCAGATAGAGGAGAAAAAGAGAAGCATCATAACTTGCCAAAATCCCCTAAAATGCGCCCCTACTTTAGGATAAACCCCAACAGTGTCTCACCTTCTATTTTAACTTTCAGTCTCTACCGTTTGCTGTTCCGATGAAGATCGAGTGTTATCCTTGCTCAAAAGGCAGCTGTGACAGGCAGCCTAATATTAGCTTGCTTACTAGCATTTACTAGCAAAATGGTGTTACATTTATTTATATTGCCAAATTGGGAATAGAGACGCTTAATGGTTGAAAGGTTTGTAAAGGTGGACCAGAACGATGCGTTGCGATTTGATTACGAATCGACCAGTTACGAGTGGCTTTGGAGAGGCCAAGACGGCGACATGAGGCTCTCCTGGTTGTTGAAAAATACCGGAGACGGCAGACGCCTTTTTCAGAATGTGTTAATTGCGATGAAAACGTAACAAAAAGAAATGCGTTTAACGTTTTTTTTAAAAGTTCATTGGCCATAAAATTAAACAATCTTTGCTTTTGTTTTCCATTTTTTACGACGGTCTAACCATAACTTCATTTGGTGTTTACATGCTTTAATAAGGCGTCTGGGTTACGTCTAATATCGTCGGTTGCTTGGTAACAGCCATGACAATCGATTATCGACCAGTTTACGATTTACTAACTTGACATACGATGTTGTAAGATAAGATAGGATTCCTAAACTAAGACAGGATTTTCTTCTGTTATATGAATTTGCGAAAATCTTGAATGCGTCTTAACTTAGGACTGAAAATCCTAGATTTTTTTCTTATTTTATCACAACAAAAACAGGGTTTTGGGTTCCAGTGCCCCGTTGTGAAGTCTTTTTGAGGTACGGATCCGGTTTTCAGTTGTCATCCTGACAAGAAGGGGCCGAACGGACAGGAAAATGCTGGAAAATTAGAAACAGGTAGAGCAGATAGACAGGCTGAATCCCTGTGGCCTCTTGAGGCTAAAAATCTATTAGCAATGCCAGGAAGTTAAGCACAGGCCTCCTCAGTGGACGCTCCTAAGCCCTGGCAGCTTTTTAAATAAAACATGTGAAATCTTAGCTACTTCATTTGCAGCTTCGTCTCCGTTTTCTTTCTCCTTTTTGCCATTTATTATAAGGCCTGTGTTTATATGTGAAACTTTGAAAGGGGGTTATTCTAAAAGATGACTCGAGAAAACTTTGCTTTGGTGTGTCAAATAAATCACTTCTCAGTGTCGCTTTACTCGCTCCTCATTACTGACGGCCGTAATGACAGCTATCGATTCCGACTGTTTTGACAGGTACCCAAAAGATTTTATGAGTACTAGCAGTGCTGGCAACTCGCACTGGAGTCATTATGTTTCCTCTACAGTCAGCCTTTAAAATGGTGAAAATGAAGATTGAAGTCTGGGACGTTGTCCTATTAGACATATGGAGGACAGCGGTTTCAAAAATTATGTCACTTTCATCTTTTTCAACAAGTTTGATGGCTTTCCAACAGGGTGATTTATGATTTTTACTATGGCAGAGAGGCACGTACTGTTTATGCCTTTTTTCTAAAAAGACTATTAAAGGGTATAACCAACACTAAAGAGAAAGATAATATAAGTAATAAAACAGGACGGGGCGGAGTTAATAACTTTCCAATGTTTTTCATAGATACTTATAATAATACAAAAATGCCCAAAAAAATAATACGTTCCAGGACGTTTAAGATGTTTGGGTGTTGGTAATGAGGCAATATCGCCAAGTTTTTCTATACTGAGGTTGAGGATAACAAAATGTATATGAATGTTTTCCTCCTAACACCCCAATCAATAGAGGCATCTAGGGGGAGAAAATTGTTCATCTTGTCCAGGTTGAGTTTGTTTCCTCCAAACTCATTTCACGTGTGGCTAAAAACAGCAAATGGAACAGCTCCACCACACAAAATGCGCGTTAATTTCATTCACTGGGCACCATTCAGACCCCCGGTGCAATTTTAGATCCCAGACAACCCCCTCTGTTCCGATGGCCGATCTCACCTGTCAATCAAGACAGCAGATTTGAACTTTTTCCTGTGCACCGTGGCATGCAGAGATGTTCACGTATCTACAGAAAGACTTCAGGGATAACCTTTATTTCCAGAGAGGAGGATTGTGACCGGAGTGTATTTTTGATAACAGATCCCCCGTCGTTCACGGTAGACGAGTTTCCATCAGCGCGAGAAGAAGCAGTGCTCGGTTTCGGAGTGATATGACAGGCGGAGAGCCGCTTCCCCGAGCCCAGGGGAGGCCGTGCTGTGCTCCCAGACAAACCCCGGTAAGTAGCAGTGGGAATCCAGGGGCATGATGGAGAACGGGCTGTGCTGGCTCGCAGCAGGATCCGAGCCAAGTTTAGACAAGAGGCCTTTTGCTCAGGGGCAGAAGTGTCCGAGTCAAAAATGAACACAACTGAATCTCTAGTGAGATTAGTAAAATTGACTCCTGCAGGGTTCACCAAACAGAGTTTGAAAGAACTCAGTGGGAGTTTAACACCGTCGATATATTCTAGCGGTCGGACCGGCTTGCATTCGACAGCACTGCAAAATTGACTGAAGTGGTGTTATGGATAAATATCATGGTGCTACTGGAGTGTATAATAGATGTATCAGTGTTTTTTTAATGTTTTTTTTGAACGTGCAAAGTTGTCAGTGTCAAATTATGACCCAATTTGATGAAAGACTCATTTTAAAATTTTTATAAAAGGCAAAAAGTAAACAAGAAAATTTCCCGACATGAAGCTTTATGTGCTTGATTCAATTTTCAGTAATGTACATGGACGAAGAATGGGAAAAAATGAACCTAACCTAGTGCCGACCTCCCTAGATAGGCTTAATTTATTCATCATAATGTGCCGTTTCATTAATTTACTAGTATTCCTAGTTGGTCTACAAGTCTGTTCTGAAATTTAAGGCTACTGTTTCCACCATTAGTGTTTGTTACGTTTTTAGGCTACTCATGATGCATTAGTGTGGCTCTTCTTGGTTGTTAATATATTAGTTTATCTATCTGTTCATTCCATAAATGTACTTTATCCAAAGTTATATACTTGGGGAACGAATAATTCCTCCTCATGTTCGTTCGTTTGTAATAAAGCATAACATATTCATTTCAAATAGTTATTACATGAGTTCATCATTTGCTCTTGCACAGTTCCTAGGTTATTAAGGAACCTTGTGGTAAAGTGTTACCGACTTTGTATGTGACTGTATATGATTATTATACACTACAAGTCAAAGGTTTGTGCACCCCTGCTCATAAAAGGGTTTTCCTTCATTTTCACTGTTTTTTACTAGTTTAGAATAATAATGAAGACATGAACACTATGAAATAACACATTGGAATTATGCAGTGACCAAGAAAAGTGTTCAACAAATCCAAAACTAATTTCTATTTGAAATTCCTGCACACTCGGCATCTTCTCAACCAGCTTCATGAGGGAGCTTCACCCAGGAGGCTTTTCTTAAACTTCCCAAATGGGCCGAGCGACTCGTTGTTCTGCTTCTCCTAACGCTCTAAATCATAAACTACTTGTTCTAAGTAAAAACTACATATTTAAAAACTACATTTTGATTCAGAAATAAATGAAACACATGAGCATTAACTTCACTATTTACATTTATCTTGAAACAAATTTCAAACATAAGCCTTTAACAAAATGTCTTTAAAACAATGAAAAATAAAGATTCAATCTAGTGTCCAAACTTTGGACTGGTAGTCTAGCTCTAGAAGCACTTTTAAGCATTACAAACTACAACTTTAAAGAGATTATGTTTAGGTCATTTTGACTTGAGAGGAACAAAAGTTGAGAGTAACTGCAGTAAGCTGCTCTCACAAGACCTTCTCTTATTTCTACTCCCACCTCCATCCAGAGGATCCCTGAGCACAAAAGGGTTTTTGTGTGACTGTTCCCATAAATATAGTTTATATTGCAAATAACTGAATAGACGCTGAATTAGCTCGGTGGGAGTTGGTTTAACACTGCAGATTTATTGTGTGTGTCAGACAGTGCTACGCCTTCGAATGCATCGAAAAGCACTACAGGGACGTTCCAGTCACTGAAAAATAGATTGGAGGCCCTGATTATTCATGATATCGTGAGATAATAGGAATTATGTAAGGGTCAAAGATGAAGAGCATTTACAAAACAACAAACAAAATAATATAAAATAATAATATTGTTTAAAATATGCCACTAACATTAATTACAATTGTAATGCAGCCTTTTAGTCTGAATGGAAATTTTCCACTTCTCTCTTAACATGTCATTTTTCCCCTGTAAACAGCTTCCTGAGACAACAGAGAAGTAAAAGGGGAATATGATATAATGTTTATGAATTTTCGGATTTTCTGTAAAATGAACAGCCTTCGGACGTCTCGTCTCTGTCACATTAATATCACAAAAATATTTATTAAAACGATCAGCATTTGTTTTGGAAATGAGTGTAAATGCACAAAAAAATCCCCACCATACACTCTTACAAAAAGGGTTCTTCAAGGGTTCTTCAAAGGGTCCTTTGGATAGTTAAAGGTTCTTAGCTTCTTAAAAGGGTTCTTACTCAAAACCCTTGCTGATAAGGAAACACTCTGTTGTAGGACTCCACATAGAACCCAGAGGGACAACTGAAGACCCCTTAAGGGTTCTAAATTTGACCTTTTTTTCTAAGGGTGTAGGTATTAATTCAACCCTGATCATTTTACTGTGATTAGATTATCAGACATCTAAGGCTGCTAACAGACAGAGTACAACATCTATAAGGCTTTATAATTGTTCCGTTTGTAAACTGATGGTCTTTTAGTGACCTCAGGCCCCCAAATAGCTGCATTAAGCCACTAAATCACCACAGCATCCATCCACAAACAGGGCGTGAACTGCTGAAGATCCTGAATTGATGGAGACACTTTAGCAGCGTCATGTCACTTCCCCTGACAACAGCCTTCACACTGACGTTTCTGTCATGTGCCATTATTTATAAAGCTGCGTGTCAACTTTTTGCTGAAATGCAATGTCAAACGGCTCAGAAGAAGAGAGGACTCTCTCAGAATCTTAATGCGAGTCCTACGATTCGAGACTATCCTCACACACGGTATGCCAGGTTCTAAACACTGCACACCATATGTTTTTTAAACCGTGAGCACATGGAGTCTGATTATCCCCGTGTTGCTTACGTTTAATAACAGAACTCCTGTTTCATTCGAGAGCTTCCTAGCCTCTGCTCGGGGGAACCGATTTCCCCAACTGTCTTGAGCTCAATTGTTTCGATTAATGCGCGCACGGTGGGAAACCTGGCTTCGCTCGACATCATGTCAAACGGCGGTAATCCTTAGAAAACAGAGCGCATATATTCTCGATGTCGAGAGCTGTGAAACGGGGGGTGGGGACCACTTAATCTCCTTTTCTATCTTGCTTTTTATTTGATTAATCCCCGCACACCACAGCTGTTGGAGACACACTTCGCTTGCGTAATGTGCCGCCCTTCCCTGCTGTGGGCTGTAATTGAAAAATGACAGGTCAAACCACGTTCCTCTGAGCTGCGCCACGTGTTGGGAAAGTAAACTGTTCTCAAATAACTTACGCTGTTTATAATGTTTGTCTCGAAAGCAAGGGATTATTCCTTTTTTTTATTTTTTTTTATTTGCATAATTTTACCACAAATGTAGTCAATTAACTAAGACATGGTTGGTGTCTGAAGTTTGCTTCTTCAGTTCTGCGCTGAAGCTATGAGGCTAATGTAGCTAAGTAAAAGGAAAGCGAATAGCCTCCTTTTAAGGACGCTGTCTTTTCAGACATGCAGTTTTCAAGATGCTAAACTGGTAGCTGTAAGCTTCCCTTAATTTTTTTTTAAGTTGGCAACAATTGTTTTCTTGTAAACAGCTTTATGAGACAACAGACAAGTGAAAGTGAAATAAGGTCGTATAATATGAATATAATATAATATTAATGCATCTATGCCTATTAAGCTCTGCATAGACTACAAAGTCCTGCTTATGACGTTTGAAGCTCTAAATGGTTTAGCTCCGACATATCTTGCTGATCTTCTGAAGCAGTACAGCCCATCTCGAGCACTTCGCTCAGCTGAGATAATAATAAGAAATATAACTATCATTATTATTATTGTAGCATCGAGTTGTTCAGTAACTCACACAGATTTGCTTATGGGGTTTCTGACACTGTATCTACAAAATGAATCCCTTTTTTTGTCTCAGCATATAGTTTTGTGTCACTCCACAAAGGCAAAATTGAATGTCAGAAGTGATTCACATTTGATTTGCATATTTAATACCAAGCGCTGTCTTTTTAGACATGCAGTTTGCAAGATGCTAAACTTTTAGCTGTAAGCTTCCTTAAAAAAAAAATTTTTAATTAGAAACAATAGCCTTGTAGCTGCCATACAAAACTAAAGGGGCAAACGTCAGACACCACACTTGGCTGATAGACTACATTTTTGGGGTAAGAGGGACATTCTGTACATTTGATTTTTGGCCGAATTGTTCCTTTAATGTGGATGATGAACCTTTAGTTACAGGAACATGTAACAGATACATAATCATGCAATACTCTTGTTTAAGGCAAATCACTCTCCTCTCATCGGATCCTATTTGAGATCATATGCAGTAGATTTTATTTTGTAAAATTATAGTTTAAAAAATGACACAAATGAAAAGAAAAATGCTTTCCATTAACTTGCAACTTAACTTCCATTAACTTTAAGTTAAACTCTTGCATTCAGACAAAGGCACAAATTATTGTGCGGTGGATTTGCAATATTGAAACTAAATCCAGTCTGAATGTGGAATTAACCTCTAAATAATTAATTGCGCCGAGTAGCTCTAATTGCTTTTCATAAACTATGCTTACAAATGTTGGTACATGAGCAATTATGTCAACAAGAGCCAAATCAATTTGCATTAATCTCCTCCCTCGTGGGGGTAAATCTACGCAGATTATTGAAACTTCATTAAATGAATGTGTTTGAAATTATAGAGCTGGTTAATTATAGATGAGTTTCATTTTAATGTAACGGATCAATATCGGAATTCACCGTGTGCGGCGATATTACAACAAACACAAACAGCTAATTATACGCAGCTGGCTTTGTGCAATGAAAATAACGCCCCTTCGGTTTAGTGCTCCTCTGTTACTTTTGGAAATAACCCTTGTTTCCTGTGTTGAGACACTTTTCTCTTACTTTGTTATGATACAGCTTTACTCTAAAATGGCTCAAATTCATGTTTTTTCCTCATCAATCTGCAAAAAATACTCCATAGTAAAGTTTACAAATGAAAAAACTGAAATGTCACATTTACATAAAGACTCAGATCCTTCACTTAGTACTTTGTTGAAGCCCCTTGACAGTGATTACAGCTTGAAGTCTCCTTGGGTTTGATGCTACAAGCTTCGAACACATGGATTTCTGGATCTTCTCCCGTTCCTCTATACAGAACCTCTCAAGCTCTGTCTGGTTGGATGGGGAACGTCGCTGTACCGCTATTTTCAGGTCGCTCCAGTGATGTTCAATCAGGTTCAAGTCCGGGCTCTGGCTGGACCACTCGAGGACGTTTACAAACTTGTCCTGAAGCCACTCCTGCATTGTCTTGACCTTGTGTTTCGGGTCGTAGAGGTATTGGAAGGTGAACCTTTGCTCTAATCTAAGGTCCTGAGCATTCTTGAGCAGGTTTTCCCCCAAGGATGTCTCTCTACTTTGATTCGTTCATCTTTCCCTCGATCCTGACAAGTCTCCCAGTCCCTGGAGCATGATGTGGCCACCAACGTGCTTCACTGTAGGGATGGAATTGGCCAGGTGATAAGTGGTGCCTGGTTTCCTCCAGAAGTAACACTTGGCATGTAGGCAAAAGGGTTCACTCTTGGTTTCATCAGACCGTAGAATCTTGTTTCTCATGGCCTGAGAGTCATTTAAGTGCCTTTTGGCAAACTCCAAGAGAACTGTCATGTAGCTTTAACTGAGGAGTGGCCAGACGAAAGCCACTCCTGATTGAACCAGAGATGGCTGTCCTTCTGGCAGGTTCTCCCATCTCCACACAGGACCTCTGGAGTTCCGTCAGAGTGATCTTTGGGTTCTTGGTCACCTCCCTGACTAAAGCCCTTCTCCTCCGTTTCCTTAGTTTAGCTGGGCTCCAGCTCTAAGAAGAGTCTCAGTGGTTTAGAAGTTCTTCCATTTAAGAGTTATGGAAGCCCCTTCAAAGCTGCAGAAATTTTTCGGTACCCTTCCCCGAATCTGTGCTTGTCTCGGACGTCTACGGACAATTCCTTTGACCTCACGGCTTGTTTTTTTGCTCTGACATGCACTTCTTCTTCTTTAGGTTTAATGGAAGTTGGCAATCAAGGTGTAGAAACATCTCAAGAATGATCAATGGAAATGGGATGCACCTGAGCTCAAGTTTGAGTGTCATAGCAAAGGTTCGGAAAACTTGTGTAAAATTCAGTTTAAATTTTTTTATAAGTGTACAAAACTTTGTGAAAACCTGTTTGTGCTTTTAGATTATAGATAATTTTTTGCAGATTGATAATAAAAAATAAAAAACTCAATACACTGTATTCACAATTTAGCATAATTAAATATTTAACCTGTGGTGGAATTTCCACAGCATTGTATTTTTACTAAATATGTGTAATAGTTTTTTTTAAAGGCATTTCACTGTCATGCCCTGACTAAGAAATGTCTCACAGAATTCATCATATTGTTTCTGGTTGGCAGCCTCAGCAAGTTGGAAGACGTCCAATATCCTTGAATGAAATCCTCCAGCTTCAAGAGCTTGTTAAATCTTTAATCAAGATAGGCACTTTTATCGGGATGCAGTCACGACTCAATCAAAGCTTGTCGCTCTTCTTCTGCTATGTGTTTCTGCTCAGATTTATAGGGGTGACTGCAACAGGGACCGAGTTACGTAAGGATCTAAGAGAGAAATACTCAGCTCTGGCAGCAGACAGTGATAAATGATCTCATGCTTAAGCAATTCTGTGATACAATTCTGATACAATTCTGTATCTCACTCGGAGTTATGAAGAGTTACCATTTCCCAACAAAAGTACTGTACAATTGGAGTACAGCCATGTACTCAGTCATGCTGTGGGTAAAACTAAATTTCACTTTGTTGCAGTACATAGAGTATTGTACAAAAGTCTCAGGCACCCTAATTTTTTTTTATATCCATTTTGTCTTTAGAAAAGAGCAGATTTTAGATTCTCCAAACATTGATTTTCCAAAGAAATGAAATATTACAAAGAATTTGTCATTAAAAAAAGTGAGATATTCAGCACTAGAGCACTTTAGATAAAAACAGAATCAAGGCTGTTCTAAGATTTTACCTGCAGAGACAGACGCAAGTGAGAACCAAAGTTCTGCAGAAGAACCGTGGCAAGTTCTCCAAGATTCTTGGAACAACCTACCAGCTAATTTCCTTATAAAACTGCACGACAGTGTGTCTAAGAGAATTAATGCAGGTTTAAAGCCAAAGGCTGAAACACCAACACACTGATTTTTTATATTCAGGAACTTTTAATTTTATTATTTTTAAAAGCATTTTCACTTTACAAGACTTTTGCACAGTACTGTATCTATTGATTTTTTTTCCTAAGCACACAGAGTTGGGAGCTCAAATCTTTGATTTGTCTTTATTCATCCAGGTAATAATGTTGACTAGGCACTTTGCTGATCCTCTGATGAGACTGATAGAACTGTATCACCAGCATAACTATGGAAAATTGATACCGTGCATTGTAATGTCATTTACCAAGTGGCAGCATGTCATATAATGGGCCAAGTAAAGAGTCAAGTTTATTAATAAAGTCCAAAATCACAAGCATGTCTCAGTGAGAGGGGCGGGACGTTTGGGTGTGTAATATGTGATGAATTCAGGGATAAATAACAGAATAGCAATTGATCTAATCAATATATCCTGAAGGATCAGCAGCACTACAGTACACAAGGAGGAAGAATGATGAAGAGTCCATGGCAGATCCATGATCACGAGTAACAGTGCACCAGAGCAAGCCCTTAGAGCCGAGGAGGAGTCCTTGCAGTCCTTATGAATGTGAGTCCAGATGCGCCTGTAATGGTCTGGAGATCCTTCAGCAGAAGCAATCGTCCAGTCATCCTCAGGAACACGCTCCAGGATAGGTCCGTTAAAAAAGGGGGAGAAGCAAAAAATGCATTAACAAAATGTAGTGGCGCAACAGAAAAGCGTTGGCCCTAACGTCAAAGAGATCATGAGTTCGAATCCTGACAGCCATCCGTGTCCAAGAGTCCAAGAGAGCATAACTGTCCTGCTCTCTGGGTTGGAGGGATGGCATTACTCTCTCCTGTCGATCAGAGCGACACGAGCCAATCGTGGGCGTCTGTGAGCTCATGTATACAGAAGAGTGCAGTTAGTGTTTCCTCCGAGTGTTCAGCTGCTCTGTGATGTTGCACGAGCAGCAGTTAGTAAAAGATGCACAATGTCTCAGAGGAAGTATGTGTTAGTCCTCACCCTCCCCTGTTGGTAGCTGTCGTGCGATAGGTAAGAATTAGTGAGTGGGTGGAGATTGGCCATGACCAAATCTGGAGAAAAATGGGGTAAAAATCCAAAAATAAAATGTAAACAATGGTTAGATGGGGTTTGTGCCTTTCAGTGAGACAGAGCACTCAGGCAAACCTAACGAGGACAGCTTCGCTAAAAGGGAGAAGTGGAGGGCAAACAGGCCGGAGGGACATCAGCTGCTCTCCACCAAACCGTTAACAATCTTGAGTGCTCGCGTGTGAATGGAAAGGCGACAGCACCAACCTCTCAGTAGGCTCAGTGCTCTACGACCTAACCAGCTATCTTAGTCATGTATGAGATTATGTACAGTAACCTGGACTTAACCACACTCTTGATTTAACAAATGTGTTGTCCATCTAAACTGAAAGACTGAGAATGTCTCTGATGGGTTTTTTTTTTTTTTTTTTTTTTTATCTTGGTACTGCTAGAAGTGGACATAGGGGGGCAGTAACTTGGTATCAAATCAATAAAATATCTAGGAGCAAGTCTATTTAGTTCTTTATAGGTTAGCATTAGAGCTAATAATAGATAACTAGAGAATAAAGAACAAAACTGGGCTACTATGTGAAAACCTTCTACACTTAGGGTTTGTGCGTGTAAAATTCAGGGCGGAGTCAATGCTAATAGATTCATTTATCACCTGCAGTTAGATTTACTGCAGCCTGAAAGTCACTTCAGGAACAGAGACTGTGTGTAAATTAGTACGACTGAAGGACGGGTATTAAATTAGTGGAAGTTTTTGACGGTTAAAGACAAAATTATAGAATTTACTGAGTCTGAATAATGAGAAAGTTTATCTAAATTACGCCTTAGTGTCTCAAAACAATCAGAAAGTTTCTCAGAATGATGATTTATTATTGCGGTGGTAAAGTTGGTTGTATATTAGATTTTCGCCGCACGTTCACACCTCCGATACCGACAGCATTTACTTTTAGTAACCTTGCCAATGTTGGCTAGCTAACTAAAATGACCCACTAACTAACTGACATTAAATTCTAGCTAACTTAGCTATTGTTAACTAGCTAGCTAACTAACATTAATCGAAACACCAAGGTATGTTGTAGTTAACAGTTAAGTGGATATAATGTCAGTCATTTTGGATGATATGTAGTTGATCTAATCAACAAACTTTTTTATTTTTTTAATCAAAAGTTAATAGAAACAGTATCAACTAAAGATTTCCATCTCTTCTCCTTTCTTCAACTTTTCCATATTTGCTCAGACTTTTGTCCAACCAGAGGCTTCTGCCCAAGTTGAGGCTTTGCCTAGCACGGGGCTTCATCTAGCTGCTCTTAAAGCTATAGCACTCCTAAAAATGACTTAACAAAATGCCTTTAGTATGCTAGCATTAAATCAGGGTGAACTGAATCCTCAAGATAAGTTGATTTAAATCTAAGCAATTCACAATCTGGTAAGAAAAGAAAAAAGAAAACAATAGTCTTCCAAGCTCGAACAGAAAACTGTAGGAAGTTTCTGTCAGACTCGGGACAGGTAGGATGCAAGTGCAGGTTTATTTTCGAAACACACAGGCCAAACAGAGCAGAAGGTCAAGGCAAACTTGTAACGTAAATCAGGTAGAGGGTCAGGCGATCAGCAAACAGAATATCAACGGCAGACTCAGTTGCATCAACACAGGAGAACCAGGAACGAGACTTCGCAATGTGTGTGTAAAAGCCCAGGGTATTTATAGAGGAGGTGTAATGAGGTATTGGTGTGTGTGATCAAAAGTCAGGTGAGTGGGAACGAGGAAGTAGCGCAGATGACGTGTCATGTGATCCAGGATTGAGTGGTGGATTCTGGGAGTTGTAGTTTGGGTTTACGGATGTGGATGTGACAGTTTCTGGGCCGTGCTTTTATTGCTTTATAATTTTCTCTTATAGTACCATGTCTCATTCTTGCTCTTATCTCCATTTGTATGTCTCTGTTTTCTGTATTTCTTTTTTTTTTCACAGCGTCAGACTGGAGAAGGTAAAGGTAGAGCCACGGAGCCCACTGGAGATGAACAACATGTTGAATCACTGGGTCCTGACTCAGCCCGAGATCCAAAACAATGAGAGGAACCGCGAGAGCCTTCACCACGAGGACAAAAAGCAGAAACAGCCCAGGATCCACAGAGTGAAGGACAGATGCGCCCTTCAGAAAGACTCGGAAAAGTACCCAGTCCAAAACGAAGAAGAAAAGTGTGCTCTAGAGAAAGATGGACAGAAGTATGCACTTCAGAAGGGCGGAGATAGGTACATGCTACAGAAAGACATAGAAAGGTTTGGTCCACAAAAAGACGGAGAGAAGCACACTCTGCAGAAAGACGGCAAACGGTATACTCTCCAGGCAGATGAAGAAATACACCTGCTGCACAAAGAAGTGCAAAGATACCCTCTGCACAAAGACAGCGACAAGCACGTGACTCAGAAGGACGGCGAGAAGCATAATTTGCAGAAAGTATCAAATCTCCAAAAAGATGGAGGGCGACCCATGCAGCGGGCCACTACGCAGAAAGAAGCAGAGAAGCCCAGGCTTCAGCGAGAAGACGAGAAGGACGGGAGCATGGAGCAACCGCTCGCCAACATCGACAGCATCAAGCTGCAGCCTGTGCAGGCGGCTACCATCACTACGGCCGTTTCCTCTGCGTGGAATCTGCAGAGCAGAGGAAGTTCGGCTCAGTATAAAGCCACCCAGGTGAATGGCTCTGGAGGAGAGCAGAGCCCAGGAGAAATGGTTAATGCCATTCCACAGAGGACATCAGTCCAAGCTCAGCAGCCTACAGAGCCAGAGAGGAACCTGATTAGGACTACTTCCATTCAGCAGCTCGAGCAGTGGGTGAGAACACACCGCACACGAGCCCACGACGAGGACACTAAGAGGTACGGTTTCGAAGCCCACATTTAATTTAAAAAAAAAACATGTGTAATGTTCTTTCAGGCCTCTGACATGTGCTTCTATGTGCTCGCTTTTGCTTTTTTTCATGTTACTCTGTGAGCTTTTTCTCTGAGCCCTACAGGTACTTTAAACTCTGAATAACCTCCATAACCTTGCCTGAGAGTAAGAAGTTGGTGGTGTAGAGGGGGTCATATTCCAGACACTCTTTTGCCTAATTTCGGTTGCTGATTTGAGAAATGAATGTCATGTTTTAGCTATTGGTAACTATCTAGGTAACTAACATTAATTGAAATGCCAAGGTAGGTTGTAGTTAACAGTTAAGTGAATATAATGTAAATAATTTTGGAGCTACAGCATACCCTTTATGAAGGATACGTAGTTTATCTTATCAACATTTTTATTTTTTTTTTCTTTACAAAAGTTAATAGACACAGTATCATCTAAAGATTTCCATCCCTTCTCCATTCTTTAACCTTTCTCCACATTTGCTCACACTTTTGTCCAACCAGAGGCTTCTTCCCAAGTTGAGGCTTTGCCCAGTACGGGGCTTCATCTACAGGGCTGCAGCTAGATGTCACTCAAGACCAAAGCCTTTCTTAAAGTTATAGCACTCCTAAAAATGGCTTACAATTAATTTTTCACTTTAATGCCAGCAAGTGTGTTGGCAGTAAATCGGGGTAAACTGAATCCTAAAGAAACATCATTAAAGGTACATAATTAGACCTTAATGACCACTGTTGTACCTTTAATTCGCTTTTAGAGTAAAGCTTTAAAGGTACACTATATTCACGTTTCCAGGCGAAAGATACATACTAAAGGTACAAAACATGGGGACAAAAAGAAAAAAAACACAACAGGACACTCAAACTCCAAAACAGGATCCAATAAGTAGAGTCATGATCCAATATCCAAGCTGATCATGGACACACAGGCCTGTAATAAGATGGCCGTGAGTCCAGATTTCTTTCAGCCTCTGATTTTCAGCGGCCATTTAAACCTGAAGTCGATTCCAGTGCAACCGGAGCCGGTGCTGTTCTCCTGCCGAAGGATGCCTGAAGTATTGATCACGCCGTCTGCTACTTCTCGAGAAAGAACTCAATTGAATGACAGCACCATTAAGAAAGAAACAATTGCTTGTATTATTGGCTTTACAGTACTTCAAAGTCTATTAGTGCTTCTTCACCGAACAGTGCAGCTCAGCAACTAATCCGAACACACGGCTTCTCTGTATCCTGGCCAAGTGTGTGTGTGTCGGTTTCCCATCACATAACTCTACCCGTGAAAGTAGGAGGAGTTCTCATTTGATGTTAAAATGTTTGTGTTGCGCTGCTGCGTTTCTCTCTCTAGAGTGAGCACGAGACACGGCGAGTCTGTTTTCATGCCAGCGCGCACCCAAACACAGCCGAGGGTGCCAATACTTTAATCTACTGTACAGTAAAAAATACAGAGAAGTTTGCGTTAAAGCCTTACACAAGGAGCCGTGCATTTTCTGTGGCGGAATCTCAAATGTTGTTTTACACTAAGCATGTAGGGCACTAGGTAGGGCATTCAGCTCTATTATATTATACCCTATGTAGGATACAAACATAGTGAATAGGAAGCCGTTTGGAATTTGCCCAAACTAGAAGAAGGTGGATTTTACTTGTATCAGGGGGAAGAAATGTAAGATGGAGAGTTAAATAGCGATAATTAAACATGACTGTGGGAAAAGAAATAAAAGTGAATGTGAAACATTAAATCACTGTTTAAAACTGTGATGTTTCCTCTTAAATCCAGCAGAAAAAGCACTTTTAACAGAAGTGAGAAGAACCAAACCGCGTAACAGATCCGACATTTCAGCATTCGGCAAAAGCACAGCAACACAGCGAATGGAAGAAGTCGAGACTGAAGTTGTTCAACATTGTGAATGTGATGTTAACATTAATGTAGCAGTTCTTTTAAACCTGATGCATGCGCATTAAAGCGCAGCTTCACACTTCTGGATGTGGATTATTATTTATTTTGTTGTTGTTGATTAAATTCCAGCCTGCAATTCTTCATGTAACACCTCTATGTGAGAGATTCTTGCGTCCAGTCTCGGCAGTTAGTTAAACGTTGCTGGCCTCTGGGGCAGAAGTGAGCTTGAGGGACAGTCTTTTCTATTTTAACGGTAACTGTTGTGTTGGGTCTTTGTCTCTTTTCTCCTTATTCATGGTTTTAATCCCCTGAAACAAAGAACTTGTTTAAAAAATATTGAATGGTTACACATGAAAGGTTCTCTGATTCTGGGAGGGAGAACGATCTAGCATAGGATTATAGCTATAGCTGAGTTCCTCCAGGTCGGTTCATACATTAGCTGTAAATGGGGTCAAATTTGTGTTTGAATAAACTCAAATTGAGTTAGATTAAGCGATTTTGTCACTCATGCAGCCGACTAACAGTGTGCTGTTACGATAAGGAGACAGTTAAGACACTTAGCGAGTTAAACATGCCGTAAATTAACTCACCGCCTCAGAAGGATGTTGTAAAATTAAATGAAGTGTAAATGTGGAATGTGATGGCGCGCGCCGGCTGTAACGAGTTTAAAGTGTCACTTCTTTAAACTTTATACCGTCTAACACACTGCAGCAGATAAAGGCTTAATGTACATGACATTTTTTGTCGGCAGGGCGAATATTCGAATGTTATTTGAATAATGCCTTGAAAAACTAAAAAATGCCCATCCCTACGAAGAATATTGGCACAAGACAGGTGTGAGAGTATGAGCGATTAAGAGCAAGAGTATTACCATGCTGTGTCTATTACTCCTTGCAGCAAATCATTGGAAAAGTTTTACATAGTTGTCATAGGATGCTGATATTTCACCTCTGTTCCAGCATCACCTCGTATCAGACGCTGCCCAGGAACATGCCCAGCCATCGGGCGCAGGTGGTGCCACGCTATCCCGAGGGCTACCGCACGCTTCCACGTAACATGCTGCGGCCGGACAGCATCTGCAGCGTCGCGGGTTCGGTGTATGACTGCACGCTGCAGCCCGTGGCAGCTGACAAGCGGCGTTCTATGCGAGATGACACTTTGTGGCAGCTATACGAGTGGCAGCAGAGGCAGGCCTATAGCCGCATGGGCTACGGCACACTGCCCAGCCCCAAGACTATGAGCCACATCGCTGAGTCCATCCCCTCGTCGCCCTCCCACGGCTCGCTGGCTCTGTACCACTCTGTCTCCCCAAACCGGCCCTACAATCCCAGCAACTGCTCTGAAGTTTCCTCGCCTGTGTTCCGTGGAGACGTCAGCATCGACCGGCGCCACAGAGCGCACCTCGCGAAGGTAGGCACTCGTATCTGAATGTGAGGGGATGTTAGATAACTTTTAGCCTGTGCTCACACCGGTAGTGATTTTCCGCCTCCTGTAGCTGTAGAACGCCAGCTCATATTGAAAATGAATGAGTTCCTGCTGCTTTGTCGCGACGCTGCCGGTGTGAGCGCAGGGTAACTGAAATTCCATGTTCTATAAATAACTATAGTTGCCAAAATGCTTTGTTAAATGTGGGCTGGGAATGAACACGTTTTTATCATGGGGTTCTCTTCTCCGGGCTCCTCACTGGGCTCTTGCTCTTTTTCTTTGCTCTGCTCTCTGGTCAGTATGCATACCCGCCTGATTGCAGGTTCCCAGCAGCTCAGAGCGTCACGACGCAGTCCCTGCAGGGTAAAACGGTATGCTACTTTTCCTGTCTGCTTCCTGTCATCTTACACTAAATAACTCTCCACTCTGAATTTCAGTACTAGCAATGAGTAATTAGGCAAAGGATTTGTTATGCTCCTATGCTTTTGTCCTTGTGAAGTCAACACCATCAACAAATACTCAGAAGGGTTATGGAGTGTTGAAAATAACGGCTATTCAGCACACACTTTAATGTCATTTTTTCAAAGTCAAAGGAGTCACATTTTTGTTGTCGCAAAGTCGCTGACACCTATATAAACAATTATTAGAAACTAATAATAGACACTCATACAAGTAGCGAAAACCGTGCAATGCTGCCACCAGTAACGTCTACCAGTTACAGGTCATTTAGCTCCATAAGTGTGTATAACGTCAGAGATATGTGTTTATTGACTTTACACCGTGACTAATA
>JAOUQW010000014.1:521059-547374 GCA_028565825.1 Olivaichthys viedmensis
CACACTCACACACACTCACTCACTCACTCACTCACTCACTCACTCACTCACTCACACACTCACACACTCACACACTCACACACTCACTCACACTCACACGCACACTCTCTCACACACACACACACTCACTCACTCACTCACACTCTCACACTCACTCACACTCACTCACTCACACACACACACTCACACACACACACACACTCACTCACTCACTCACACTCACACACACTCACTCACTCACTCACTCACACTCACTCACTCACTCACTCACTCACACTCACTCACACACTCACACACACACACACTCACTCACTCACACTCTCACACTCTCACACACTCACACTCACTCACTCACACTCACTCACTCACACTCTCACTCACTCACTCACACTCACTCACACACTCACACACACACACACACACACTCACTCACTCACACTCTCACACTCTCACACACTCACACTCACACACTCTCACACTCACACACGCACACTCTCACACACGCACACTCTCACACACTCACACACTCACACACACACACACTCACAGCATGCTAACAGTGTGGAGCTGATGTGTGTGCACGTCCTGATGTTGCTGGATGTACTGCTTAGTTTAAAATACTAACAAAAAGACATCTGTCTGTACAACTGTAACTGCTGGGGGAGAAAAAGCTTCTTCTTGTGTGTAAAATCCAGCAGCTAGAGGAGAGGAAGGTTAAAGGTACCGGGTGACGTCGGGCGTGATGATGGGTCTCACACTCTTCATTATGGCCTGAATCCAGTTCCTCCGGATCCCAGAAGTCATAGCAGAGAGAACGCATGCTCCCTCCTTACTCTGAAACATCGAGAGACAGAAAAATAATAAATGTTAAATTAATAAATCTTTAAACATGTGAGACAGGAACTGTTTCTCCTCACTGGACCTGTCGTTCTGCAGCCCCCATGTTGGTCAGCATGCATTCATCTATTTGTCGGACTCTTGAACAGATTTGGCTGTGTACATGAAGGACAAGCTTTTTAAACTAAACTTCCCTTTAATCCCGTAAAAAGACATAAACATGACACAAAATGATTGGTTATTATATATTTTGGTCCCGCCTGAAATTCTACCGTGACGTAACCGTACCGTTCTCAACCAATCCGTTATGTAAATGTGTATCTGTAAATGTCCCGGTTGTTTTGGATGACTTGTAAGGAATATTGGGCTATAAATAATAACCTCCAGTCGTTGTGTTGCTGTAATCATGGATTGGCTAAGGTTAGCTGTTCCTGTTTCTGTCTCTTCCATCATGCTGCACTGATTTCTTGACCGTGATCGTGGGCGCGGCTCATAACGAGACTCTCGCCACATCTGATTGGTCATCCATGTTGATATTCGCCTCTCATTTGCATAAAGTTGAAAAATTCTGAACTTTTTTCAGCTTTGTGCCGCTCTAGTTCCCACAATCCTCTGCGCAGGATTTTTTGCCAGTCTCCATAGAAAATGACTGGCAAACAACACACTTCCGCGTTCAAGTTCGAACAGCGCACTTCCGCGTTCTGGTTCGCCGCACTTCTAACGAGCGGCGCAATTACTCATCACACACAATAACACACACCTGGAGGCCTTACAGAGCGCCTATAAAAGCCTCGCAGACGAGAACCTCTGTGCTGAGTATACTCTGATGTCAATCAAGATACAACGTGTTTTCCGGACTGCCTACCCGATCCTCGACCTGTTTTCCGTCCCTGGACTTCCGACCTTGCCTTTGCCCTTTGGACCCCGTCAGCACATCGCCCGACCCATTGCCTGCCCCTCGACGACGCTTTTGCCTAACCCCCTTCAGCTCTCTGAAGCCAGCCTTCTAGCTCACGGCCCGCGCTTGCATCCACCCAGTATCTGCCGTGACAATTGTAGAATATATTGAGATTGACAGTCATGAATTCATATAAATAAATTCTTCTTTTTTTTTATTTTAATTTTTAATTTTAACAAAACAGGTTCCACCCAAAGCTTCTGTTCTGTTTTGCAATTGTGTCTGTAAACACACACACACTGCATTACAGAGTATGCTTCTGTCTGTCTGTGGATATAAAAACAGACACGTGTCTGGACAGTTTTAGAGCTGATGACATCATCACGCTGACTGATGACAGGTCAGATGATGCGAGTGATGATGCAAACGAAAAAAAAGGCTCATGTTTCTTTAACCTTCCTGTAGTGTTCACTACTTAGTGACACTACACAGTGCATTATGCGTATTCTGTACCAGCGAGGGCCCATCACTGAGACACCAACCAATCACCATCTGTCTATGTAATAATATTAATAATAATTATCTTTATTTATATAGTACTTTTATTTCAGAAGGTGATTAGGGATAGTGCACTATGTAGTGAGCAGAGGGTGATTATGGATAGTGCACTAAGTAGTGATTAGGGTGTGACTCACGTGGATTTGAAAGCCGTAGTTCCTCTGCACAGGAAATTCAGTGACATCGTGACAAGTCGACAAATCGATCTCTCCATCCAGATCCGCCGCCTGACAGATAATAAACAGTGATGTAAGTTATCATATATCTCCGACTGCGCATGCGCAGAAAGCGTCTGGAGTGTCGGTGCTATTGAAAGAGTAAAGTTTGTTTAAGTATCGCATTCGTCGTTGTCTTGAGTGAATTAACAACGCACTCTCTCACACAAACACTCACACACACACTCTCTCACACAAACACTCTCACAAACACTCTCTCACACAAACACTTTCACACACACTCTCACACACACACTCTCTCACACAAACACTCTCTCTCTCACACACACACTCTCACACAAACACTCTCTCACACACACTCTCACACACTCTCACACACTCTCTCTCTCACACACACACTCTCACACTCTCTCTCTCACACACACACACACTCACACACACACACTCACACTCTCGCACCCGCTCTCTCACATGCGCACTCTCACATGCGCACTCTCACACACACTCACTCTCACACACACACTCACACTTTCCCGCACACGCTCTCTCGCACGCGCTCTCTCACATGCGCACTCTCACACACACTCACTCACTCTCACACACTCACACACACTCACTCTCACACACTCACTCTCACGCGCACCCACTCTCCCGCACACACACTCCCGCACACACACTCCCGCACACACACTCTCACACTCTCTCACACGCACTCTCACACGCACTCTCACACAAACACTCTCACACTCTCTCACACGCACTCTCACACGCACTCTCACACACACACGCACTCTCACACACACGCACTCTCACACGCACTCTCACACACACACGCACTCTCACACACACGCACTCTCACACACACGCACTCTCTCACACACGCACTCACCTCCTCAGCGATGGAGTCTCTGTAATATCTCAGACTCTGATCAGTCAGAACGAACCAGTGCTTCTTCCACTGACACAAACAGAGACAGAATTTACAGTTAAACCAGGATAAAATTTGTATCCAGTGAAAAGACTTTTTATTAAAAATGTAGGTTCTCTCTATCTGTTACAGCAGAAGTTACAGATCTGTTCCTCATATTGAGAATATCTCCAAGGTTGTGTGTTATCACCTGAGAAACATAAAAGTTTGTCTACGGAGGATGCAGAAAAACGTGTCCATGCGTTTGTTACCAGTAGACTGGATTATTGTAATAAAATCTTCTACAGACTACAGGATCTGCAAGGATTCCGTTCAGGTTCCTTATTACAAACAGACAAAAGCTTCCTTTAGTTTCTACGCTCCCAAGAATTAAAATAAATGTCCTGTCAAGTCAATCAGGCCTTAAACACATTCAGAAAGAAGTTTAAAACTTCTCTAAAGCTTTTAAATTTGCTTGTTTATTACTAACTTTTAATTATTTGATTATTATTGCAAATCTTTACATTTAATATTTTAAATTATCTATTACCTTTTAGTCAATGTACCCTTTTATTTATATCTTTTATTTTTTTTATGAACTAAGTTTGCAATTGTATTATTATTTCATCAATGCACATATTATTTTATAAATATTCTTTGGAGGGGCCATTCTTAGAGTGAGTGTAGTAATGTAAAATCTACCGTTTCTAGTGCGCGCCTCAGTTCCCGGCGAGCTGTGCACTTCCGTTATGTGTCATGTATCCTGTGTTTTTGTTTTGGTTTGTTCACGTGCCTTAGTTTTTGTTCTATTCATGCCCCCTCCAGTTTCCTATTGATTGTTCAGTAATTGATATCAATTATCCATTCATCGATTGTGTTTAAATACCCGCTGGTTTTAGTTTAGAATTGCAAAGTCTTGTCGTGTTTTCATACCGTCATTCTGAGCGTTATACCTGATTCTGTTTTCTGTGTTTCCAGTCTCGCGTTCCGGTTTCTGTTCTTCCCGTTTAGTTTGTTTGTTTTGGTTCCTTCATTGTTGATTTGACTTCCTGTTATTGACCTGCGCCTGTGCCCGGATTACGAAAATGGATTTGCCTAATATACATTTGTCTGCCTGTGTTCTGACCCCTGCTTTGCCTAACGGCTACGATTTATGGATTACCCCTAAGACTAATAAACACACCAATTGTACGCACTTGCGTCCTGCCTCTTCTCCCGTGCTTCACACGTTACAGAAGACTTTGCCTAAAAAGAACGCAGCGAATTGGTGTGTGGAGCCCGCGACATCCCGGGAAATTTCGCTTCAAAACCGAAACCAACGACGCATTTTCGCGGCTCCGCTGAGCAGTCTGTCAGGCTCACTGGGCACTGAGGATTTGGAGGAGGGGGACTACATCACATCGATGGAGCTGACCGCACTCCTTCAAGCAGGCGATCCAGCGATGTAGGCCGCAGAGATGGCCACCGCAGATGCCGCAGCAGAGGGACATTCACAACGTAGGAGACGAAAGCGTAAGTCCACTCCAATCCCGTCTGTTCCAGTGCCAACTTTTCCAGTCAAGCCTGAGCCAGACAAACCCGTTTCGGTGGAGCCGATTCAGGGGAAAACCGCTCCAGCCAAGCCTTTCACCAGGGAGGCAACGAGCTGGATCGAGGTGGCCCAAGAGCTTAAGGAGCTCCAGCAGCGGAGCAGCTTCTTTGCCGCCGCCGCACAGGCGTCAATCGCCTCGCCTGGACAGCACGCCCACAGCACTGATACAGCTGGCTGGGCTGAATTGTGCCGAGAGGTCGAGGAGCGGCAGAATAGGATCGACTTCCTTACGGCCACCCTGGAGTCGCTTCTTACGCCGCAGCAGCTCGCCCATCCCGTCACACCTCTGAGCCCTCCATCACAACCATTTGTGGCACCACTAGTCCAGCATACCGACCTCCCGGATACGAGGGCGAAAAAGCCGCTGGAATTTTTTGTGGGGGGCTATGGAAGGCTGCAGAGGCCGTACCTGATCCTCACGAGACCAGCGCGGTGGTTCCTGATCTTCCCGAGACCAGCGCAGTGGTTCCTGATCCTCCCGAGACCAGCATGGTGGTTCCTGAGCCGCCTGCTCCTGCCGATGACGTCGCCGCGCAGCCGCCTGCTCCAGCCAATGACGTCGTTGCACCACCTGCTCCAGCCGATGACGACATGGCGCAGCCGCCGCCTGCTCCTGCCGATGACGTTGTGGCGCAACCGCCGCCTGCTCCAGCCGATGACGGCGTCACGCTGCACCCCATCATAGTTAAGGTGGTAGTCACCATGCCCTCTGACGCCGCTGTGGGCGCTTCTCCGCCCTCTGACGCCGCAGTGGGCGTCTCTCCGTCCTCTGACACTGTGGCGGACGTCTCACCACTTCCTGACACCTGGAAAGACAAAGTCCCACCTCATGTGCGACCGCTGCCTGCGGTCATTTCGCCGGACATGGACTTTCCGCCCACAGGCCCAGGGCCCCCGCCGGGAGTCTGTTTTGCGTGTCAGGTGCCGCGCGTAGAGGGGGGGGGTTCTGTCATGATGGACTCCCGTTTTTAGTGCGCGCCGCAGTTCCCGGCGAGCTGCGCACTTCCGTGTGTGTCATGTATCATGTGTTTTTGTTTTGTTTGTTCACGTGCCTTAGTTTTTGTTCTATTCACGCCCCCTCCGGTTTCCTATTGGTTGTTTAGTAATTGATATCAATTATCCATTCATTGTTTGTGTTTAAATACCCGCTGGTTTTAGTTTAGAATTGCGAAGTCTTGTCGTGTTTTCATACCGTCATTCTGAGCGTTATTCCTGATTCTGTTTTCTGTGTTTTCAGTCTCGCGTTCCGGTTTCTGTTCTTCCCGTTTAGTCTGTTTGTTTTGGTTCCTTCATTGTTGTTTTGACTTCCTGTTATTGACCTGCGCCTGTGCCCGGATTACAAAAATGAATTTGCCTAATATACGTTTGTCTGCCTGTGTTCTGACCCCTGCTTTGCCTAACGACTATGATTTATGGATTACCCCTAAGACTAATAAACACACTGATTGTACGCACTTGTGTCCTGCCTCTTCTCCCGTGCTACACACGTTACACATACCCTATTCCAGTCCCAAACAGCTCCCTTTTTCTTTAACTGATGGAGCAGAGCTGCTTTCTGGAAAAACTGGGGAATAAAACGATGGTACCACCCAACAATGCCGAGGAACCTCTAAACTTCCTTAATAGTCTTCGGTTCAGGATAGTCTTGAATGGCCTGAATTGTGACTACTGGAAACGCTAGGTCTTTGTTGTCAAGGAACATGGAACATACAGTCCCATTCGACTACGCCCAAGCACTTTGCACTGCCCCAATAGCTAGAGCAAATGTCTCCTCCTCTGCAAGGCTTCCAGACTTCTCTAGGTGACTTCAACTTCTCCCAAAGGTAATATCTTATCTAAGAATATGTGCTCTCTGTATCCACTACAGAATGCAGTAGTCAAGGCTTGACTTCAATAGGAAAGACAACTGGTTGCGTTGGGATTTGGATTTTGACTGCGTTTGAGACAGTCAACTACTGATTGACCCAGATCCTGCAGTTTTAGCTTCATTGCCTCCATGATGCACTTACTTTCTCGTTCCACCTTGTAGCTCAATCTCTCTCCCAAAGCTTGGTAACGTGTTGCTGGCTGGTTGCTCTGCTGTCTCTTTAAGGAAGCTTCAACTAGTTCAGAATGCAGCAGTCCGCATCCTTACCAGAAAAAAAAAGTCAGTGCACATTCAGTTCTATTCAAGCTAAACTGGCTGCCTATTAAGTTCTGCATTGACTACAAAGTTCTGCTTATGACGTTTAAAGCTCTGAATGGTTTTAACTCCGGCATATCTTGCTGATCTTCTGAAACAGTATAGCCCATCCCGAGCACTTTGCTCAGATGAGGCAGGACTACTGTTAATCCAGAGCATCACTCGCTGCTCAGCCGGTGGAAGATGTTTTTCTTATATCGCCCCTAAAGTGTGGAATAGTGTTCCAGAGAACGTTAGGAATGCTCTATAGCTCTATAGGTGTTTTTAAATCCAGATTAATTTAATTTAGCCTATTCTTAGCTCTTGGGTCTTTTATCTTGTTAAATAGATTTTTCATGATTCATAGTACTTCTCATAGATTTATAGTCAATTGTACATTGGTTCTTTAACATAAATACTTTGTTTTGATTTTCTAATCTTTTATTTTCTTTGATTTTCTAATCTTTCTAACCTTTCTAATCTTTTAAAGCACTTTGAAATTTTGAACTCAAAAATAATTAAAGAAGATGATGATGATGATTATTATTATTATTATTATTATTATTATTCGAATCTTATCTCCCAGTGCTGCCAGCCTCAGCACCCACTCCATATCACCAGTTGGGGTGGTTTGACTGCCCTGGTCATATAAGAGTAGCTCAGGTGGAGGAATATCAGGTTCTTCTCCCTCACTGTCTTCTTCCTCAGAGTCCAGATATAAATTGCTGAGAGTCCTCATGATGTCACTGAAGGATTCCCCCTTGTAACAAATGGACCAGGTGTGAAAAAAAGTGGCCTATCCATGCCTCAGGCTGAGTGGCTGGATAGAGAAGGTCAGTTATCATTAACAAAAAAACAGAAAGAAAGGTCAAAGAATGTCCCAATATGGGGGATGGGTCCAGCTAAGATTGATTGGCATGTGGTGGCCATGTTGTTTACAAATTGATAGCTATTGAGTTTCAGAGTATTTTGCCAAAAAACGCATATTTTGCATATTATGTAAATTAGCCACATTGTGCAGAAATGGAATAATAATTAATAAAAGTAAGAAGAAAAACACTGACAAAAACAAGGGTTTCCAAGCACTTCTTGCTTGGATTCCTAATAAGTATAAGAAATATAGCTACAAGCGGCTATCTGCGAGCTTACATAGAACCATAGCTGACCAAAACATAGCTAACCATAGCTTAAAGAGACCATAGCTGAACATAGTATTCAAGTTTCTTGACTGCAACTCAGTGCTAACCCTGTCGAATTTCTGCTGAAATAAATAAGTGATGATATCATTGTCTTTAAATTAATTAAGTCATATTTAAAAGTCCACTGAACACAGTTTATCATATTGTGCAAATTAGCGTAAGGCTCAAAAGGGCAGCTTTGTACGGCTTGAGCCAAGGAATCAGGTTAACAAGAAATCTTGACTACAAACTTCATCTCCAAAGAGATATACTTGTTTTAAATTTTTATGACACGGGTGGCCAATTATTAAAGGGTTGAATAGAGGCCTAGAGCAGGGGTATTCAACTAAAATTTGTGAAGGTCCAGTTACATAAAATTCCTTGCTTACAAAGGTCTGGATAAGTAAACTAACATGACTGAATTTCGACAACAGTTACATTTTAATGTTTAACCATTAATGATTAGTTTATGGTTACTTAATAAAATAAGACACATCAAATATGTTTTTAAAATCTGTTCTGATTTTAACATACCTTAAACATTCATTTACACGCACTTGGCCTGTAAGGGATTAATTTGTTAAGTTATGTTTTGTTTCGTAGTGGCGCTTCACGTGACCACTTTTGACGAGCGCCACGGATTCTGAACACGTGAGACACATCGGTTTTAAACTTGAAGCGTGAAGAATAAACGTGTTGTATAAGCCGCAAAATAGGATCTGCTACAGAAGTCGCACTGGTTGATGTTTAGAAAATTAGACTCGCTAAACTACGATTTTTCTATAACTACGGGTTTTTTTTCAAGTGCTCGGTTCAGTCCGCTGAAATACTTTGCTGGGTCTGCATCCGGACCGCAGTCCGCCAGTTGACGACCCCTGGACTAGAGGGTCCCTAGCTGAAAAAAATATGGCAGCCATACACCAATCAATCCTTCTAATCTGGAGGTTGGTTTACTTAAACAGATATGTTACAGCTGTTTGAGTCAAAAAGGATCCATCCGGCTAGGATTGATTGTTACAGCAGCCATTTTCTTTACAAATGTCAAAGTTTTTCATCATTATTGAGGATCAGATTCTTATTATTTTGACATCAATTTTGTGAAGACAGGCAGCAGATGTAGTATACCAACTTTCAGTTTGATTGAACTTGGTTCTTGAGAAGCAGTTATTTGAATGCTATGAATCCTAGGACTAGTTCACAAAAGTATGTTTCACATATTATGCAAATTAACTCAAAAACAAAATGGGCGGAGCTAAATGGTCCTTTTGGACTTTTTGGTTTGGCACAGGCCAAGGAATTAGATGCACCAAGATTTTTTGCTGTTGATGTCACTGTTCATGAAATATGGGCAAAAACGTAAGATATTACAATTTAATGCCCCCGATAGGCTGATCAGGCTCATCTTGTTTGGCTGAGTAGCGGAATGGAGTAATACCTATTGACCAAATTTCATTTCTGTAGTACCTACAGCAGGGGTCTTCAATCTTATCTGCCGAAGGTCCAGTGTGGCTGCAGGTTTTGATTCCAGCCAATCAGGATGTCACGGTGCGGCGGGGAGGTGGACACAAGCACGAAGCCGTTTCAAACATTTATTTTAAACACACTAACAGCATACATCAAACAAACACACAAAATGAAACACAGCGTGACACGAAACATTCAGGAACAAACTGGACGGGAATGGGAGGGCTTCTTAAACACTTACTAATCATTGACACACGACATCACATGATGGGACAGGGAATCAAAAACACAAACACAAAGCACATGGCGGCGTGCGCGTGACACAGGAGCCACACCTGATTCCACTTGTTTAATTCATTGATTGTGGTCTTCAAACAACTATTAGTTGTGGCTCTTATTTGGCTGGAATAAAAACCTGCAGCCACACTGGCCCTTTGTGGATATAATTAAAGACCCCTGACCTACGGTGTGGTCTGCACAATTTAGGTATAAATAAAGGTAAGTACCTTTAATGCAAGCAATCTGAATCAAAAAGAAATTTGGACTCTACAATTTACAGTTTTACGACCAAAACACAAACATTAAGCACCATAGTAATAAATTAATATCGTCGCCAGCGACAATGTAAAGGTTCCAAGCAAAGGTGGAGCTCCAGCAAACACGTGCTTGTGAAGTTTGTGGAAGATCAGACTAGGAGTCAGAGATTTTCACAAGTCACTTTTTACAAGTTAAAGTCAAGTCTCAAGTCTTTAGTCGCACACTTTAGTTAACACTTAAATCGTTAGCTGTAGGCGTTTTATTGCACGCAAGTAAAACACTGCTATATTATTTCTTGGAAAATACATTGCACACATTGTACAGCGTATAACCTTACTTCTGTTTAATGTCAGAAACTATACGCACTATATGTAACAAAATAACACTTATCATTACTTATTATTACGCATTACTAAACAATAACTCAAACAAAAACTGACAAACACCACATCATATAAAATTCAGATTAAACATTTGTGTGGTGGAGGGTCTTCCATTAGTCATGTTTTTATCATGGTTCATGGTTACAAGCGATGATATAAGGGTTTTAAGCAAGTAGGTTGCTGGGGGTGAGCTCAAGCAAGTATTTTGCTCATCAGGATTGTGGAAGACTAACGCACTACACCATGATGTTGAGCTGTTTTGGAAACATCATCTCAATGTGATATCCCCTTAGTACCAGGGGTGTCGTGAGGCCAGTTCTAAGGGGGCTTTACCTCCCCAAATGTTCTTTAGTCTCCCACAAATAAATGTACATAATTAATTTAAATCCTCAATAGTTTTTCTCATTCATTCTTCATTATTCAAACGTGCCATAGCGTCTCCAAATTCAGAATATACTGAGTTAACAGGGCGCTAGGACTGCTGCTCTAACCCAGCGTTGCCTTGGCTGTGCGACTTGCTCTGCAAAGCAAGAGTAGAGACTGTAACGTTACCTGTTACCTGTTTTATATCCCTCAATTGCTCAACCTGTAGATGTATATACAAAATTTATTTTAGAAAGGCGGCAGCTCCGCTGAACACCAGTCAGGTGAGAAGATATTTGCCAGTTCAAACAAAAAATTTGAACTGATTGATCTCCCATTAAGCCTTGAGCTGTTCAGAGTTGTTTAAGCTTTCAGTTAATTAATACTGTCACGGACCACACACACAGATGGGTTGAGTATGCATGTGCTGGGTTTATTTACAGTGCTACGAACAAACATAAAGGGCTAGGCAAGAATCCAGGTCAAAAACAGGCAATGGGTCAGGCAACCTACAAACAGGCATATACTGGGCAATGGCAAACTCAAAACACGAATAAACAGGCAGGGTATCAAAACGGTAAATAGCAATAAGTCAAACGCTCAGAAGTGCAACTAGAAAACTAGAGGCAAGACTTCTCTAAGTCCGTATGCAAAGTCCAGCTGGATATGGAAGTGTATGTAATGTGGAACAGGTGTCTGTGATCAGCAATCAGGTGAGTGGTGGTGAGTCAGGTGACTGTTCATGTGATAAGAAAGTGTGCTGGGGATTCTGGGAGTTGTAGTGTGTATTCCTTGGCCGATGTGTGTTTAAATTGTTTTGATACAGAAAGGTAGTGGTTTTAATTTCCTTTGGCTCACTTTGTGCTTGGCATCCTAAACTGAGCCTAAAATTCTAAATTGAAATTCAATAGGTTTCCAGGACTTTATGTTTGGCATATGAACAAATATAATAGTTTTTCCAACCCTACAAATCTGAACAAATGCAATTCATCTCCAGCACTTCGCGTTGGGAAGCCTGAACATGTGAAAAGAATTAAATAGTTTTTTATCACTTCATGCTTGGAACCATTAAAATATAAATGAATACAATAGGTCTCCAGCATAAAGTGCTTGGCCCCCTAAAAGTATGAATAAAAAACATGGGTTTCCTGCACTTTGTGCTTGAAACCCTAATAAAATTCCTTAAAAAATTCAAATTGATTCCAGCACTTTGTGTTTGGCATCCTAAAAACAGTGAACAAATGTGACCGGTTTGAAGCACTTTGTTTTTAGAACCCTAAAAAATCTGCTTTCATAATGAGAGTCTGAACAAATACGATAGGTTTCCTGCACTTTGTGCAAGGGACCCTAAAAAATTATTATTTTTTTTATTTTTATTATATGGCTTTCCATCAGTTTGTGGGGAAGTTCATGCTTGGAAACCTAAAAAATCTGAACAAATACAATAAGTCTTCGGCACTTTGTTTGTGGCACGCTAAAATTCTGAACAAATGCAATGTGTTACCAGCACTTCATGCTTTGACCCAACAAATTCAATAGGGTTTCAGCTTTTCTTGCTTGCAACCCTAGGAATCTGAATAAATTCAATAGGTTGTCACGAACTTGCCCTCCCGCTTCGCGCCACGGTTTCCATGGCAACAGCACCATGTACTTTTGTGTTCATTTTTCTCCCTCCTCTTCTTCTTATTGGCTCTTTTCCCCAATTGGAATCACCTGTACCTTGTTTCCACAGAGAGTAAGGACCTGCCACTTGATTGCGAAACATTAATTTTCAATTGTGCTATATTTTGACTCCTACATGGAGAGCTTCCAGCTGGACTTCAGGACTACCCTCACAAGATAATATGCCGCTGCCAGTCTTTACCATAGATGATGATGTCATCTATATAGGTGGTGGCATATGTGCAGTGGGGATGTAGGATACAGGCCATGAGCCGTTGAAACATAGCTGGGGCCCCAAAGTGCTCGGCCAATAAAGTGGGCCATTAGCCAGTGCAGTGCTTTATCCAATTCTAGGTGGCCTGCAATGGGGTTGTAATGAGCCACATGGAAAAGCATTTTCCTGCAGCTTTTTGGTATTATTAACTGCATGACTACTTCGCCTGTTTGAGTGTCCCGTGTCACTCTATAAAGCCTATCCTGGAAAACATCAGTTTTCATCACCTGGCTAAATGCATTCTTTAAAGTATCCAGCCCCCTCCCCTCTGTCACACTCATGTGAAGTACCGGGGAGTGCGTCCCCTGGCAAATCTTATATCACCTCACTCGTCAGGCTCCACCCAGTCCTTCCTGTCAATACACACCACACCTACACCTTCCAACCCTTTTCCAATATCTCGTCTTGAATCAGGTCTCGGTGGATCAGGGTGCCGCAGCCAGGGTGCTGTATTCGATTGCCTGGCCAGGTCTATTAAGACTGAAGGAACCAGAAGCACCTGTTCCACCTCCATTTCGGGGCAGTCAGCCTCTCTGCAACCCCAAAAGACCTGCCACGCTTCAGCTCTCTGGGAATCAGCTGCGGCACTTTGGGAAAGAGAGTGGAGAAGAGAAAGACACGTTAGTAGGAGTGGGGGTGGATATGGGCCAAGCAATGTGTGGTGCACAAGCCTGCAGCATGCTGAGTCTCCTCTCAGCCAATGCCGGGCTTGTTTCCTGGGCCTACGAACGCAGACAGAGTCCCCTCCCAGTTCTTCACTTTGTCAGTGTCATTTATTTTCAGTCTGTCACAGTTCAGCGGTGGAGACATTTATTAAACAAATTACACACGCGACATGGAACGAAACGTGACATAAAACATGACACCAAACAGCAAAGACAGAAAACAATCAAGGACAAACTTGACGGGGAACATGAGGGCTTAAGTACATACACTGATTACTCACAAATGACACACAGATGGATCGCATCACAGGACAAGGGCAACTAAACAAAAACAACAGCGAGTGGTTGCGCACGTGGCGGCCGTAGCCATGGCGACCGCCACGCTACAGAGCCCCCCTTCTACAGTACTGCTCCCGCAACAGCCAAACAGGCACTCCAAGGGGGCCCAGGCCCAACGTCTACGTGCGGAGGGCGGCATCACGCTGGGGACTTAAGTTCATCCCCAGCGCGGCCAGGGAATGGAGCGATGACATGCTCCGCCGTAGCCAGACACAGCGTGTCGTTGTCCCCAAAGCCCTGCGGCGGAGCCCTGACGACCTTGGCGGGGGCTGGAGGCGGAGGAAGAACGTCGCCGTCCCCAAAGCCCAGGGGCGGTGCAATGGCGTCCTCCCTATGTTCGGGGGGCAGAGGAACGTCGCCATCCCCGAAGCTCGGGGGCGGTGCAATGACGTCCTCACCATGGACAGGGGGCAGAGGAACGTCGTCGTCCCCGAAGCCCGGGGGCGTAGCGATGACGTCCTCGCCGGGGGCTGAAGGCAGGAACCCGTGTCAGGGAACTGGGTTACGCCTCCTACGGTGTCAGGGAGCCATGCCACGCCTCCTGCGGCGTCTGGGAGCCCTGCCACGCCTACTGCAGCGACTGGGAACTGGTTTACGCCTCCTGCGGCGTCTGGGAACTGGGTCACGCCTCCTGCGGCTTGCTGCGTCCATTTTAGTGGTCCTTGATTTACACTGCCCTAATAATTTTACCAATAATTTTACCAATAATTTTTTAATATTTTTATACTTAATTTTTAGCTTGTGTCTTTTTCAATTTTGTCTAATACCTTTGGCACAAAATTAACTCCACAGAAACCATAATAAATATCTGAACAAGTACAATAAGTTTCCAAGACTGTCTCTTAGAAGTTGGAACAAATACAATAATTAGAAAAATTCTAACAATACCAATAGGGTTCACTCGGTGCTTAGACCCCTAAAAAAAACTTTTTTGGAAGGCCAACAGAAAATTCCAATTTGAAGATGTACGGCTATTGCTGGGCCTGCTAAATGGCTCCTGAAAACGTATCTGGTTAATCAAGGCAATTTACATTTGACAATTGGATACTGAACCTATACAGTCTGGTATACAATATTTCAAAGATTATAATGTTTTGTTATGATAAAATTCAGACAGATGTCTAACAGATGCATATGTTTATGCCTAATCATGAAATTCCATAGATTAGCGCTTCATGAATTTATTTCAGTATACTGATTCTCAGCCATTCTGTATTCTGTTCCATTCCTGGCACACAACTGAGTTCTGATGCTATCACAAGAAAATGCACCTTATTCCATCTACGCTTTAGGCAGTGTGTGAAAGAGGTGGACCCTAATCGCATTCTCTTAATGTTTATTTGAATTAGAGGACAGGCACATCATTATCGTGGTGTCCTTGTTCAATTATTTTCTCTCACTTTTGCCTGTGTTATAATCATCTCTTTCCCTATATCTGTTTTACTTGCCTCTTGCTCGTTCTCACACTCTGATCCATGACTCTCTACAGTCAGAGATGGTAAGGTTGGGGGTGGGAGCGTAATTTGAGCTTTGTAGCCCATTTCAAGAGGGCCACATCAACAGAGATTTCCTACAAATCAATTATAGAGGATGATGTTTCAAGTGGCATCTGCCACAACCTTTCTTTTTACATACACATATTTACATGCCAGAGCTAGAATTTTGCAGGAAGAGAATACACAAAAAGCATGTACAATGCTAGTAACAAGCACAATGCTATACATTTTAGTACATCAGACTACATTAAACCTTAAATCAGGTGTGCTTTAATACAGTAAAGCATAATACAGTAATACAGTGTCCAAAGGTCATGATCATGATAACTCACTTAAATCACTTGCATAAACATAAATTATTGCATTACTCTTTATTCTGTCATGTGCAAAGATGAAAATGTCAATTTCTCTAGGAAGCCTCACTCTAAAAACTCGATTTCTTCTTAATTTCCTTTACCTTTATAATATTATGTGTTTGCATTGTTAAAATAACATTGTGTGCAAATGCATTTGAAAAGAAGAATGGTTAACAGTACAAATCACGTGACCAGCCTGGATTTGGACAAAAGCAGATAAAACGACTTTAATCTGCAGATCCTTCTTTCACCTACATTAGTGGTGACCCACATATATTTCTAGCCCTCATCATACAGAAAGACAGCTGTTTCACAGAGATAAACAGCACCTTTTTTTCTGCCCTCATGCAATCTAGAGTGAATTTCCAATATTCAGAAATATCTATTCTAGTCTGCAAACTTATACTGCAACCTTTTTCACCTTATTACAATTGTGATGACTTTAGTGCAAAAAGGAATGATCTAATGTTGCTAATAATGAATAAGGGCTTGTGTGTATTATGCAAATAAATTGTGCTATATAGTCCCCACTGACTTAGCCAAGTTTACAATCAGAATGAAAAGTATTTCAAGCATACAAGGAATTTGGTTTGGTGTGTGGCAGCCATCATTTAAGAATATACAGTATGTATGCATCTAACATACAGGGACATGTAAACATTTATTCAGAGATTGCTGGGAATGATGTGACGCATGTGCAATGACATTTGTATAAGTGTATTACTGTTGTATTTGGCACAGAAACATGCCCAAGGACAGTGAATAAATACAAATATAGAGTATTGGTGATGTAGTGCCAGGTTCAGGTTAAAGAGTGTCTGCCACAGCTGAATGGTGATAAATTGAAATGTTTCTGTGATGACAGTTTGCTGAAGAAGTGGGATGGGAGGGGGAGGGGTCTGTGCAGATCTTCCCATCTGTCTTCCTTAAAAGTACAATGCAGTGATGGAGGGTAATTTTCAGCTAAACGAGCCTCTCTACAGAACAAACAAGTATTGGTAAGGGTGGAAAGAGAAAAGCTAAATAGTGATTGAAGATCCCCTCATGACACTGAACTTCCTGCTGAACCTTTCTGACAATTATGAAATTGTGACTGAAGTTACCTGGATTTGTAAAAAAAAAAAAAATTTGCATATGAATTGTATACCCAGTTAAACATGCATGCTTATGCACATATTTTTACTAAAACCAGTCTCATTTCCACTAGGCTATTGTGTGCAATGGTAGTTTATTATGTTATTTTCATGCACACTTATTTATTTGCCTTGTTTATTTTCCTTATTTAAGCTTGACACTTTCCTGGTGTTTCTCTGTGAATGTTGCTGTATATTCCCGCAACAAGATTTCCATGAACTTTGTCCTAATGCCAATGCAATTGTTAACTTTGTCCTAATGCCAATGCAATTGTTAATATTGTTAAGATTAAAAAAAAAAAAAAAATGGTGTGAAAGCAGTGGTTCTAAGCAAGTGAGATCATTTCATAAAGATCATTTAATTAAATTTTAATTTAATTTAAATTTAAAGCTTTACGTATGCAATGAAGCCTAACCAAAGCTGAAGTTGCACTGCTGCAACTCCGAACATTAAAAAAAAAAATAATAATAGATGGATGTAAACACTGGCCAATGCATAACAGTGGATTTAATTCTCCAGCATTAACATCAGATGGCTTATTAGTATTAGCAATGTCAGCTACTGTGGTGTGGATTTCTTTAAAACCAAACAATGGCACATTTTATTTCTCTAAAGTTCAAGAACTTCTAGTTTTTGGTATTTCTTTTGCCACGGCTTTGGCATGGCCTTTGTGTTTTTGATGCTGATGAGAGATTTGTGTCTTCCTTTTACGGTTCTGCTGAGACTTCTATAAACAGGTAGGTACTGAACATAAAAAGTTTAAACGTAAAGACTGCTGCAGCTATCTTATCAGTACATATATTCCAATATGTTTATGTTTCATGTCCTCAGTATTGGTCTATTTTTGTTCTGGATCCATGGGTGACTGATATAAATGCATTGACTAAAAACATGGAAGCGAACATGATAAGAAAAGTAAATATTATATTCTGAAATGTGGACTTGCCCTAATATAGGCTCTTAAGGGAACACCCTGTCTTACGTCCTAAAAATAATTGTTTTCTCTTCAACAATGTGTTGTCATGTATTTGTAAGTAAAATCTGGAACTAGTTATAGGTATTTTAGTTTTAACCACCCAAAGATCCTCAACAAAAGGGTTTGTTCGAGTATGAAATGCTTTGAACCATGAAGTGTTCCTTATTTCCCAATAAGCATAAAAATGTCATGTATAGCCAGTCAAGCAGCTCTGAAGTATAGCACCTGGGTCTTCTCTTTGACAAAAATATATTTCATCTAATCAAATTTGTAGGCTAGAAGGAGTCTGATTTGACTTCTGGGCAGAAGAATAATATGTGCTGCTATCCCCGTGATACTCCAGGGATAATCCCAGAGTCAAGTTGTTATGTTAAGATGTCTTAACATAAATTTTCTGCCATATCTGCTTTAACCTAAACATCAGATATTAATTTATGGTAGTAGACACAGAATTCTCAATACAAGATTAACTGTTTTTCAAAAATAGCAATATAGTAGTAGTAAAGTAATCACATGGTGATTATTTGTACATGTGTTTAATAGATTATGGACAGTCAGAATCTAAAGAGCTAATTGTTTCCCAAGTTGTATTTATTTTGTATGTAATTTCAGGTGAAACATACCATAAGAGAGAAAGTGTCAATTTTGGAGCATCATTTAAAAGCATCACTTCAGGCTGTTTTAGTGAAGTTTCAAAAATTTTCTTTGTTAATAAAACATAGTCAAGTAATTTTACATCTCTACGAAAGGCTTGAGACATTGATATAAAATAAATCACAAGCGAAGGCCTTTACAACCTTGATCTCTTCAGTCTAACCTAAATCTGTCATTATTTCTGTACAAATATTATTACATAGGACAAATGTTCTTAAAATAATACAAACATCATTACAAATGATTTAAGAAGATCCATATTAGAGACTGACATTTGTGCATTAAAATATGCAGCGAGGCATCTGGAGTTTTGAGTCTGAGATGTGAAGGGGGAAAAGTTGAATCCAGAACACACTCCTCAACACCTTCAGTCACTCATTCAGAAGGGCAGGAAAACAGTGCTCCGCCCTCCAGATATACAAAAAATCTACTTCTACAATCAGAAAACACATGACAATAAACAAGATTTTTTTCACAACCCAAGTGTACAGAGTTCTGTACACTCCACATGGAGCACTGCGGTAATACCGGGGAGTTTGCTGGAGCACTGCAGTTAACACCGGGGAGTTTGCTGGAGCACTAAAGCAGTAGTTGGCAAGTCTAGAACCACCGGATCCTTTTTTTAACATCACCAGTGTGAGTTCTACCATTGCCAAACACCACCAGAGAGCTACCTGTGTCCTCCTAAAATCTTGGAGCTGAGAAACATATGACATCCATACTAAATAACCATGCCTTGTCGATAACTATCCATATGTATATATTAGGGCATGTAGATTGGCAAATATATGGGTGGAAACAGATCCTCAAACCTGAAAAAATCAATACAGGCTTTATCTATTTCAATGCAGAAAATAAATAAAATGTCTTAAATGGGCAGAATGAGTAAATATTTGGTTTGATACAATTGGTCTGAGTATGGGTGATCTCAACAGATTAAACATATTTAAACTAAATAGAAATCATCATCTCATAGAAGACTCCACTGAAAAATTGTCAGAGAAAATGCTCACTTTTAAAACATTGTACATGAATCACTGAAAACGCTATAATTTTTGGAATGTGCAGTAATTATAAATAAAATGCCCTTCACCTTAGCAGCCCAAGTCTTTAGCTCATCTCAGCACATGTCATGTCTCATGTTACACTCAAGAGAAAAACAAAAGATGGCTAAAGGGGGAGCAGTCACTGTCCTATTGTCTTCTCCTTTAAGTACATAAATAATGAGGTATGTGAGCTCCCCAGAAGGCCAAAAACATATGCTGCATTTCATCTTTTCCTATATTGGCACTACACATAATTGCTCAATGGATATATAAAGAAGCAAAAATGTGCTAGTGCCAAAATGGGCCAAGGTTAAGAGAATTACAGAAGGGCATCAAGCTTATTTGAGACGAAATCTATGTTTCCACTGTAAAAACAAAACAAAAAGAAAACAAACCAAAAAAGTTGAAGAGGCTTCATCCAGTGGTTCTTTCTCTGCTCTGTTTATGGCCCTATGGTAATTCACTGATAGTGTGTGTTCACAGTGAATTCTACCAGTGCCATACACAGAACAGGAGTCAGCATTACTCCAGTGCACCTTCAAGTCAATCAGGCAGCCTACATGTAAAGTCAATGAGAGAAAAAAAAGGTTGGAGGTGAAAGATCTTGAAGGAAGTATGAGAAGAACTCTGAATCAAAGGAACATATTTAATGTCTAACCCTCATGTTCTGTTTATTACCTAGTGAATGCATGTCGCATTGACCGAGGCCATCTCTCTTTAATTTATGGTAACACAACTACAAATCATATTGTAATCTCAATTATTAGCAATATATACGTAAATAGTCCCACAAACCCCCTTCCCTTGCTTGGGCGTCCTTCTAACGGCAGATGTGCACAAGTGGAAGTGTACATATGAGATGGAGGGAGTGTGACAGGGACTAAAGTCACCTTTTTTATATTTATAAAGTTTTATATTTAACATGTTTTTAACCTCGATATAACCTATCTAATATAAATATGACATTAAAAATTATCTTTCAACAAACAGTGAAGAAGCAACAAACAAGAAGCTAAAGAAACCTGGTTTTGTAACACAGATCTTGATCATCTTACCTTTTGACCATCAGACATAAGAACTACAGCTGAAGGAGTAATATAAAAAATAAACACTTTTATTATTCTTGTGTCTCACATGGCAAATAAGCATTACGGCATAAGGGCATTGCTGACATTATCTGGCCTGATTTACTCAACTGGAGATTTTTAATTAGCTGTAGAGCTGATTAAGCTGTTGAGCTGATTGAGCTGAGGTTATATTCACGTTTATTTAGGTTGTTGGAGTTGGTGGCACTTTGTCTACAAAGAAGCACATAAACGTTAATTACACACAAAGTATAATGAAGTTTAAAACATGGTCTCAGTGTTACAATGTAATGAGCATTTTGTGGAGTCCAGTTGTGCTTTATGTGACTTTCAAAATGCAATCACAAGCTTCTTTCTCAAGATCTCTCCCTACATCCCTGCACTGTTTCCCTGCACCGTAATTCCCCACCAAAAAAGGTCCATAACACTATCATGCATGCGTCATCTGAATGTGTTATTTCCAAGATGCCAAAAACCCTTTTCCTTCTGCCTCCATGGATATAAATAAATAGTTGCATGCCAACTGTGAGAGGAACAGAAGCATCTAGAGTATAATTCTCCCCCAGGAACGGTCTGTAGCCACACCCTGGACGGCTCAAAAGCAGCCATTAACTCCTGCTAGCACTCCTCCTGCAGGAGATGGAACCCTGATTGATTCCAGCTCAAAAATGATGTTCTAAGTGATTTTTTTTTTCACATTACCAAATGGCTCTTCGAACATGACTCCACGTACCATTTCCTGGAATAATCAATACCACTAAAATGAGGAGTTGAAAAGCTGGAAAGAGCTCAATGGTCTTATTTGTTTTACGAATTTTCCTTTTGCATGATTAAAGACTGATCTTCCGCTATTTAAAAAAGAAATGTTGATGAGTTACGATGAAATCTGCTGAATGAAGACGCAGTTGTATCTTGTGCGTCCTTGTACACAACGTTGACATGAAAAAAAAAAAAATGTTTTAAAACAATATGTTTTGTGGTAGCATCACTGATGCATTCACCTGAATGTATGAATATTGAAAAAGGTCTGCATTCAAGATGTTGATTTATTCCTACACAAAAGATGCATAACTACAGTAAATGAAGCCAGTGTGCGATTAGTTCAAAATCTATGTGGTACTGAAAATGTAATATTAGAGCTGATATTATCAAACTAGGAATTGATTAAAAATACAAAAAAACAAACAAAAAATGAATGTGTTAATTATTTCTAGTTTACTCTGCCTGGTTCTTCTACGAGGTTTATTACAACAACCGTGGACTGTTCGTTATAAATAACAGATATAAGCTGAAACCTGATGTGAATAGTCTACAGGCACAGCCCTTGCGTATGCAGAACACAAATGTTCCCTGGTCACTTCTCGTTAACCTCAACGACGGTCGGAAAGCATTCCACTTAATCGCATTTGTCTGAATACGAAGTCTTAAACATCGGATAAGCACGGTTTGGCAAGACATCTTAATATCCTGCCTTGCATAGCACCGACCATCTCAAACAATTGGATGCAAAACAAAGACAAACATCTTTTTTCGTTTTCGTTTTTTTTTTTTTTAACACTACGCTCCATAATGCTTATGCAAACAATGCATGTGCCAGTTTAAAACAGTTTTCTTTGCAAATCAAGTCCGTTGTTTAATACGGTGAGCACGCAGGCGGCTGGGCATTAACGCGCGCGCGCCAATATGCACAGCAAACGCGCTTCTTCCTCCGATGTTGGATGGCCTTACCTGCTTCGGACTTTACTGACACTCCGGTGCGTTTTTCTTTTTCTTTTACAACGAACTTCATCTTGCCTTTTTGGAAAGTGAAAGAGCAAACGGCAGTCTTTAACCCGAACTCCCCACGCAAGGTGCGTAGACCCGAGTGGTGGGCTGCACGTCCACATTTCGGTGAACGCGATCAGAAGGCAACACGATTTGGCAAAAGAAGATCCAGCTTTTTTTGTTTTGTTTTTTAATTTATTTATTTTTTAATTTATTTAAATTTCGATCAATCGTAAGGTTCCTTACCTCAACCGGAGCACTCTGTTGCGCAGTCCGCCCAGGCACAATTGTGGATTTGAAGTGAACAAAGAAGTCAAAGCGTCGTCATTGACTTCCTGGGTATCAAATAACACCTTGCGCACTGATTCCCCCGCGCGCATTTTCTCTCCATCCCCTTCCCTGCGCCGTCCCTTTTCGCCTGAAGAGTCGCTGCACCTGCGGCTGCGGGTCCAGGTGTGTCAGGGCGCGCGCGCGCACGCGGCATGGCGGAGACCCGGCGCCGCTCGTTCGGTCTGCGGCAAGGGAGGATTTGCCAGGTGGAAAAGATAATTAGGCATGTAAGCACATTAGCTCAAAGGCAAAGGAATAATCCAACCTTCCCGTGTCTTGCATTTTGCGGCGTCACTGCAGCTCAAGCACTTCCCCTCCCCGTCCTCTTAAGACACTCTTTATAACGCTTTGATTTAGGCTCGCGGACAAAACGCGGTCCAACGGTGTCAGGACCGCACTTCACACTCAGTGGTTTATTTACTGCCTTCTTTCTTTTGCACTTTCTTTCTTTCTTTCTTTCTTTCTTGTTGTTGCACTTTCTATTCCAATGCTGTGTCGCGTTTATTAAAAGGTCAAATGCTATTTCTAACAGCATGCAGCCTATTTTCTTTTCTTTTTATTATTATTACGACTGTCTTGACGCGTAATTGGTTAATGGAAATGCGCGAGCATTCTGCTTGAATCCCATTGTTCCGTGTGTTATGTGCAGTGCTGATGTTATTAAGGCCGTCGTTACGCGTCATTGTCGTTAAGATGAACGGCTGTGTAGATTAGGCGTTTACATGCAGGTTCGTCTTGGTCATTTAGCGTGGACACCAAAGGAAACGAATATGACCAAATCGACCGCGTCCCATAAAGGCTTGGGCTCGGCGCTTTCCGCTGATTACAACATTGAAATAATAAAAGTTGCGCATTGTATTTAAACCAGGAGTCAAGCGTAAAACCACTGCGGACCGTGGACCTCGAGCATCTTCTTACAAAATGCACTTCATTCACTACAGACGACGTCTTTCAAGGCAAGACTGTGAACACACACACACATACACACACACAAGCTGCGATCGTGTAGGATAAGTTCCCAACCTATGAGTACCGTGTCCATCAGTAAAAGCGTACATGCAGGGTTTAGAGATCATGAACGACATGTGCACTTTAAATGAGTGTTTCAGGTGCATTACGCACGTCACCATAAACGCCGCACCGCCGACGACGTCCTCTTGCGCAATAGCTCCACATTCTTTCACGCGCCGACGTCATGCAGACTCTTTCAGGGGGGTCTTTTCTTTCTTTTTCTTTCTTTTTCTTTCTTTTTCTTTCTTTCTCTCCTTCCTCCCCCACCCCCCCCCCAGCCTGGCCGATGATCGCCACACGTCGAGCTGCCTCCAAGAGTCGAGCCACGCTTTCTTCACCAAAACAAGCCGCAGATATCGCCCTGCATGCTCCTCCGTTATATATATATGCTGGCTGACATTACCCACAGTCCTCTCTGTCGGACCGGCCGATTGCACTTACCTGCTGTCGATAATGAGGCTCGCCCTGTCGCGGAAAGGAAAACCAAGCGCTAATGCCGAATTACTCGGCTCTGGTTACATCTTTACAAAAGCCCAGCAGCCGCGGCGAAATCAATCCCTGGGGCTCATTGTCGCTTGAAGCCGAGCCCGTGGAGGTCGTGGGCCCAAACTGTCGAGGAGGTATTGAGTTCTGGACGACTGAAAGGCGAGCTTGGGATCACCTGTGAAAGGGTGTAGGCGCTAGAAGATGAGTCGAGCCCATGCATTTTTAAAACGTTCATTTCGTTCGGTCTGGCGGTGCCCAGCTCCACTGGACGTTCAGACGTCTGCCTTCAGCACCTGCTGAGGATATTGGATGTTACCTGATAGGGCACTTGCGTGGAACAAAGACATCGGACCGATTCTACATTTTCATCCAAAGGCCAGCTATAGCTGAGCACTGCTGACAATTTAGCCAGTGCATTCCCCATTACAGAAACAGGGGGATTAGAGACAATTTTGTTATGCAGTATGTTCTGCAACTCATCTTACTCCATATTCATATTTTATTCACATGCCAAACACGTCAAAGTCAAAGCCTAACCGATACCTGAAGAAAAGTAGAAAAGACGGGATTTGCCCTGGGTCACGATGGCAGTGTCGAGAAGCATTTGAAGTTCTTGCAGTTTAAAATATGCTCCCTATAATGTGATCATAAGCAACATCACCGACAGCCTATTAAAGTCGTGTTCATAACTGAAATCTTTTAGGGTTTAGCCGATCATTGAAACGTGAGGTTTTTTTTTATTTATTTCATTCCCTGAATTAGGGACCAATGTGATTATATACAATGCATGTGGTCTTACATGGCGAAAGAGGCCATTTCCATCAATTGACTTTTTCTTTTTATCGTTCACAAAAATAACCAAGGATTAAAGCTGTCGTGTTAATTGATTCCCAAGGTACTCATAGTGCACTATAGTTTCTGGCAAATGTTATTCGCAGACGATGGGCTATTACCCTATTTATTTTTTATAATTTTTCTTTTTCTTCCTTTGCAGCATTGATATACCTAAATTTACATCAACTCGAGAGAGAAAAAATGTTTCAATAAATTAAAATCAAATCAATCCGTTGTTCCCATCTGCTAATTGTCGCATACAAATTATTGCCTTCTTTTTCTTTTCTTTTTTCTTTTTTTGAACATGCTTTTCGATAGGAAATAAGGAATTTGTGTTGAAATAGGAAAATCGTGGACAGGCTTCAGGTTCTCCGAAAGGCCAGCCATCCAAAGAAAAAACCCACCCCTCTTATAAGGGTAGAGGAAAAGCAAAGACAAACATATTTGGAAACATATGGAAATAAACTGCACCTCTCCATTCTTTAGTGTATTGTATTGTTGTATTGCATTAAATAATAATAATAATAATAATACCAATAATTAGCTTGTATTAATTCCAAACAGCATAATCCCACTGCTTCATTGTGGCATTGTTGGAAAACTCTATTATTAATTATATAGAAAAGGATGCTGTTGCAGTTGAAGTTTGAGTCGTAACTGTAAACCTACTGCATATTTAATCGTGGTCATTGCACGTCTATCCTTTGCTATCGACATATTTTATTCCGTTTTCTTGAGATAAAAAACAACCAATATTTAGCAAGGCTGTTCTTTAAAACGTCAGCTGGCGTATTGCCTTTTTTTTTTTTTTTTTTTTTTTAAATAGATGGCCATTCATTAATAAATATTTGATGGCCTAGCAGCAAGTCCGTTCGGTGCCACTGTAACTAAACCGGCAACTTGAGCCGCTGGCCTTCGGCACAGCCCGTCACACAGACCCTGCAGGATCACATGTCACTCCAGGATCACATGTCACTCCAGGATCACATGTCACTCCAGGAATGGCAAGGGTGTTCATGAGTCCGGCGACGAAATCCAAAAAAAAAAAAAAAAAAAAAAAAAAAAAAAAAGACTAGTAAAAATCTGGCGAACTTAAAAATCTGGGAGTTGAGTGAAGCGAGTGAAGACAACACAGAGAACCGTATCGCTT
>JAOUQW010000014.1:575410-590291 GCA_028565825.1 Olivaichthys viedmensis
GGGGCATTAGCAAGTCCATACGGCATGACCAAATACTCATAGTGCCCCCTAGTGGTCAGGAAGGCCGTCTTCCACTCATCCCCAGCGCGGATGCGAATGAGGTTGTACAACCTTGGCCCCCTGCAATTGCTCTATGGTCACCGGGATCAGCAGTAGTGGGTACCGGTTCTTCACCGAAATGGCATTTAGTCCCCTGTCGTCGATGCATGGTTGCAAACCCCCCCCCCCCTTCTTCTCCTCAAAGAAAAATCTGGCCGCAAATGGGGAGGTCGAAGGGCATATGAACCCCTGTCTGAATGCCTCCTTGATGTAGTCCTTCATGACGGTGTACTCAGGACCTGAAATGGGTTAGATACGGCTACGGGGAGGTGAGGTACCTGGTAGCAGGTCGATGGCACAGTCCCCCTGGTGGTGTGGAGGGAGCTGGATCGCCTGCTGTTTGCTGAACACCTCCACGAGATCAGCATACTGGCCACCTGAACATTGGCAGCGGGGCTTTCCACGGTGGTGGTACGGCATGGCACTTTGATGCAACGTTCGTGGAAGTGTAGGCTCCACCGCTCCAAGCGATGATGGGGTCATGGGTGACCAAACATGGATACCCCAGAATGATACATTCCTCTTTGGAAGCGATGATGAGCAGGGAGAGGACCTCCTCATGACATAGCCCCACCCCGAGCCTTATCGGTTCCGTTTGGTGCCGGACTCCTACGGCCCCGATGGGTCGGCCATCCAAGGCAGTAATGTTGAGAGGGGGGTGAGAGAGCGGTGGTGGGGATGGAGAGCCATGGCTGATGAAGTTCCCAGTGGCCCCAGAGTCGATCATGGCTGGAACGGAGAATTTACAATTAGCCCAAGAAATACACACAGTGAGAATCAGTGAACGGTTTTCAAGAGGTATGGGAACACTGGTACTTACCATGGGGGCCCCAGAGGAGCTGGGGCACTGGGGACATGAAAGCCTTATGTTGCCCGCCTTGCTGCACTACAGGTTCTCCTGTAGGCGCCATCGGCGCTCCTCCTTACTCAGCTGAGCACAGCCCAGCTCGATAGATTCCGCTGAAGGAGCGGATAGTGGCACAGACGTTGGATGTTTGTGCTCGCGGAGCAGATTTTCCAGCATGATAGACAGCTGGATGTACCGGTCAAGCGTGAGGGCGCATCCCCTGAAGGCCAGCTCTGTTTGTAGACAGATGTTCAATCCTCTACGATACATAGTCAGTAAGGCCGGTTCACCCCAGCCTCTCCCTGGGGCTAGCTGAGGCCGAGCAGTTCCCCTGGCGGATTTCGCAGAGTCGCGACCCCGCATCTCTGCCCTCGGCTGGATGGTCAAACACAGCTTCAAACTGGGCGACTAAGCAGGTTTCGGAGTTCAGAACCGCATCACAAATCCAGAGGGCCAAATGAGAAACAGCAACTAGAAAATGGAAACAACTCAAAACCGGAAATAACAATCGAAAAACGCTCAGAACTGCAAATCAACAAGGAAATGGAAAGACTAAAGTCCAAACCAAAAAACGGGGTATATAAACGCTACAGTGATGAGTGTCAGGTGTATGCAGAAAACAGTCATTATTCAGATGAGGGAGACCTCCGGTGATGCGGAGTGGAAGTGCGTGTGTGGGTGGTGTCGGTGTTGACTGTGAAAATATTAAGCATTATATGTAATTATGATTATAATGATATAAAATATAAAATTTAAATAAAACCCCATAATACCCCACTATAAAATATGGAGGTGGCTCATTGATGCTTTGGGGCTGTTTTGCGGATGGTGGTCCAGGGGTTATTGTGAAGATTGATGGAATCATGAATTTCTCTAACTACTATGATATTTTAACCCAAAACCTGGTTGTCTCTGCCAGGAGGTTAAGACTTGCCAAACATGCATCCAAATCAACACAGAAATGGTTACTGAACACAAAATCAATGTCACCTCAGTTGAAAACCTGTGGTTTGAATTGAATCGCTCAGTCCACATGCGCAAACTTAAGAAGATAAAGAAGCTTATCTATGTTTTGCATGTTGGAGGAGTTCAAGATCTCTCAACAAGTGTCTTCAACCTTGTTAGACTTTACAGGAAGAGGCTCAGTGCTGTTATTCTCTCCAGTGGGAGGTTTCACCAAATATTAATTGTGAGGACACCAATAATTTTGAAACCAGTGATTTGCAGAAGAAATTGCACTACTTAAAAAAAACTTGTTAAACTTTTACAATGTCCCCATATGTTTAATTTCAAAATAGCACTCATTATTCATTTTGTATATTAATTTTAACTTATTTTTATGAAAGGTGCCAATAATTCTGAAGTTGATTGTAATTTTTAGACATTATTCAGAATTTCAGATATTAATATATGTTTGCTCACCAAGAGATGTGGATCCAAGGGCAACGTTTATTTGTAAATTGCGGAAGTCAAAGTCCAGAGAATCATTCTAAGTAAAAAGCAAAATCCGATCACAGCAATTTATTATGAAATCCAAAAGCACAATCCAGTCCACAAAATGAGAGCAAAGATAAATACCAGAATGACGAGAGAAAACAGGAGAACAATTAGACTTGTAAGATGAGACAATGGTTTAAATAACAGAGCAGATAATCAAGTGTGTGGAAATTAGCTAGTATTTGTGAAATGGCGACCTCTGCTGGCGAGGAGGGTGCAGATGGGACAAGGTCTGGGCGCGGGCTGTCTATGGCGTCAAATCAATGTCAAAAATCGAGCACAAGCACTCTTACGTATGTGAGAAAAAGCACACTTGTCCGAGGGGAAAAAAAAGAAATGACAGCAAATTAATGTAAAATATAGTTTTTCAGATCTGAGAGCGAGAGAGTCCGTGAGACCTGCTGTGTCCTTTCCTTTTGTTCTCCCAGCTCTGAAATGTGGCCTGCAAACATGCCTCCCTTCTCTTTCTTCCTCTATAATGTTTCTCCAAAAGAGCCAAAAGAGACCATTTTTATACATTACACGAACATATCGCTTGCCATCCAATCAACAGTTAAGATACAGACAGACAATGCCAGACATTCACACGACAGAAAAGACCCATTGTGAATTAAGTAGTAATGTGGTTGCTCCATATTGCGCCAGCTTGGAATACCTGTAAACCTGCTTGCACCACCACCTCTACAGCTACAACACCACCCGCCTCTATAGGACCTCAGAGAGCAGCCGCTTATTGTAGCTACTGCATGAGTACAACTATAACCCCCTATCATCATGCATTTACTTTAAACACCATTGACTGTAAAAAAAATAATAAAAAAATAAAGATTATACCTCCTCGGCTGGACCACCATTTCTTAATGTTCATGCGTGGTGGTGTCCCATCCCAAGAGTCATCTTAAAGCCTAACAGGGCTTTCTATAAGCAGATTATAACACTCTGTAATCACGAAGATGTACAGGGAATCCATACTAATAACCCTGGGCCAACAGCATTATAAGTCAGTAATTTCAGTATATTGATATTGTCATTTTAATGCTTTTCCCATCAATCTTGATGCTGCTGGATTTCCCAAAAGTTCCAAACGTCTGGTGAACTAATTTTTAAAGTTGCCCATGGGACAAAGCCTGAGAGGGCATTTTATAGGCCGATTAGAACAGCCCATTTAATTATTAGGGATAATAATGAAACACAGCATAGGAATAACCCCGGACAAATTTCTGCTAAAATGCAAACAGCATTGTAAGATTTATGTACACCTACCTACCCGCTTTATTCAAGATGATTAATTGTGCGGTTCACTGTAAGCCTACCAGAAACAGAGACTCTCAAAGACAAAACCAGTGAGCTGTGACCTTGCTGCAAAATATTACCCGGCCAAAAAAATGAAAAAATATATATATATTGTTCCAGTTTCTCCATTTTGTTCTAGAAGAATAACTTCTCATTGCTATAATCTATGGGCTTTAACGATATCGAGGATATTTTAATAGGTATGACCGTGTAACATGGGTAACATGGATCATGGATGATGGGAAGCAGCAAGAACACAGGTATTTGGAACAAATTGTACATTTCAAAAAGATGATTTCCAATAGAAAGTTAGAGTGTGGTGTGTGTGTGTGTGTGTGTGTATCATATTTGTTGTGTTACCATTATATATTTTTGCCGCTAGAAATACAGCCAACTAATGGAAATTATCATTAATTCTGATCATAAATGAAATGACATTACGCTGTCATATTTCTTATTAAATATTTCAAGACATTCTGTTTGCAATTGTTTTGCTGCTTTTAGCTTTTTCTTTCTTTAATATGAATATATTTTAAATATAATTTGAGCACAATTTTATTTTTTAATGAAGGATTGGAACAATGCCATGTGAACAGAGGAAATAGCAGCTTGTTTTCCTGAATGGAGCCCTAGGGTAGGTCAGCTGTAAGCGTGATGTTCAATGTGAAGCTACAAATATGTCTGACAATTACTGTAAAAGAATCATATAGTGGATCATAAGGTTCAAAAGGAAGATTGACCTGCGGTTGAAAGCTGATCTTTTTCTTACCCACAGGTTTGAGAACGTCAATGTGAGCCATTGCACGTCATTTTTCAGAACTAATTGTTTCTTACATAATCAATACAAAGGTTGGTACAAATTCAGAGTAAACAATAATATATGGATGTGGAGGTATGGATACAAGAGAGAAGAAAAACACGGGTTTAGATGTCCTAGAATGTCACCTAGTGTTCATATGGGGAAGAGTCTCTTAAATCCATCACATATGAAAATAGCTTGGTTAAAGGTACACTATTTAAATGATGTAAAATAAGTTAATCATTTAAATAATAATGTGTCCCATATCCCTGTTTTCTTATTATTTATATTATCCATGTCATTAAACAACATTGTCATCCCTTTAATAATTATCCATAATAATATAATATCCTAAGGGTTATGTCACGTCCGCCCTGCTCCTCGGGAACTCCGATTCCCCAAAATCCCCAGCGCCAGGCCTCTACCGCTATTGCTAAACCCCTTTTTGTTTTGATGCTTGGACTACCTTTATTCTCTGCTGGTTTGACCCTTTGCTCGTTTCCTAACTTCCCTTCTACCTCTCTGGGTGCTCATCTTCACAGATTGGTGGTAGTCGTATATGACAGCTGAGACACAAAAGATTGGGAAAAGTGCAGAGAGACTTAGAAAAAAATCCAAGTCTACTAAATCTACGTTTTTTTAATGGTTCACTCTTGGAATGTTAAGAAAGGTAGTTACTTGATCTGATACCTTTTTGAAATCTGTCAAGCATTCAGACATGTATGAATGCGCTTAATCCATTAAGACAAATAAAAAAACAAACAGTAAAATGATTTTCAAATCAGTTTTAAAGGAAACGGGCGGCCAGTGATACTAAAACAGATTTAATTTTCAAGCCCTACTAGAAAATATTTTTTTCATGAAGTTGACTTCTTTTTAAGTAGTTACCTACTTAAAGTGTTGGAATAACCGCTTAGTGCAATTTTACAGATGACCACGAGGTATCACTGTGTTGCCATGGTAATTAGTCTTAGTCTCCCAGGATGGAAAAATGGAGATTTGTTTGGTCAGGTTGAAATGATAAATAAAGTAAATTGTTAAGGTTGAACACGTGGGTTTATTTAAGTGACATGAGACATACGAGGCTGGCCACTCCTGTGTCCAGGGTTGCCAGGTCTGCGTGGCACCCTTTCCTTGTACACTGTTTTTATATTCCAACATCAACTATCATTGCCAAATATATTGTAATATTTAAAGAAATATAAAACTTTTTTAACAAAACAGTGAGCCCCTGCGTCGTCGTTATTTTTGTAAAGAAAATCCTCTATTCTGTGGAAACAGGTGTTTGTTGGAAAAGGGGTAAAATGGTGTTGGGTTTCCGTGCCAGCATGGGTTGAGTCGGCACGTTATTCGGGGGATTTTTGTGTCCACCATCAATGAGAGTCCGGTGGGCCCAGCACAGCAGCAAGCACTCTGAGCCGGCCCAGAGAATGATGGCGAGCCATGCCTGGCGCTCGGGAAGCTTGGAGAGAGCAGACAAAGGGCGACGTCACCACCACGGCAGCAGCTGACAGCTGGGGTCATATCCTTGCTCTACTACAAAAGCAAAAGCCCCTGGAAACTCAACTGAACGGTGTGGCGAAATTCTATGGGTGGTCAGCAGAGTTGACGGCGATGTAGCTGAGCCGGCGCAGAGAGAAAAGGGAAAAGCTTTCCTGAAGAGGTACAGCATGAGCTAGCCCTCGAGGCGTTTCTCAACACACTGTTGCCAGAGAACCTGCAGAGCCATGTTAGCCTCATAGCACCAGTAATACTCGAATTGCTGCCCCGCTTCGCGCTGGCTGCTGCCCCGCCATGTCGAGGTGGATGGGGGTGACACAAGTGAGGAGGAGGTGCGCCGTGTTGAGTCTGCCCGGCAGCCTACAAGCGTGCTGCTGCCGTGAGCCTGCGCCAGCAGAGAAACGACGAGGGGGCCACCCAGTGAGGGCCACGCAGCCTCCATGTCTTCAGCCCCTCGACAAGAACCACGTAGTTGGCCGGCAGGGGCACTGATGTAGTCTTTGGATGCCATGCAGAGTCGAAGCGGTCAGCTGCCACGCCACTGGATCGACTGTCTCCATGATATTGAGCAATGCTGCCTGCATGACGAGAGAGGCGGTGAGAGAGCTGTGGCGCTGGAGTCGCAACAAGGCTTCTTGAGGCTTCAGCAAAGAGGAGCTACGCCATGGAGAGGAGAGCGACGCAGACTCTGGAACTGGCACGCTCACGGATTATGTGAGGAACTTACTGGGTAGTATGGGGGCTGCACATGTTCTTGCCAGGCAGCAACAGCAGGAGTCAAGCACTCAGTGCCAAGGAGAGCCTATGTGTGCTGGGGACCAGGTGTGGCTATTCAACCCGCAGCAGCGTAAGGGACGCCCTAAGCTACAGAGCAACTAGGAGGGGCCCTGTTTGGTGGTAAACAGGCTCCTGGAGGTGGTGTACTGGGTCCGGACGGGGCGGAAGACTGTAGTGGTACACCGAGATCGCCTCCCCGCATACCGGCCCCTGGAAGCACTGTGAACTCTGATCAGGACTGTGAGACCGGTAATATAGATATAAATTAATCTAATGTACGCAAATGACCAGTCCACAATCTGCAGACAATAAAACATCAACCAATGGCAGAAATTTAAAAAATAAAAAAATAAATAAATATCTAAAAATTTGGTCACATAACAACAACATAACAGTTTTCATTTCTATTCCAGAGGATTATTTAAAGGCATTGACAGGCCAGACATTAGGCACATTTCCACATCAGGAACCAGGGCCAATTTTTAGCTTCTGGTCCAGAGTAGGTACATTTCTGCCAACTGAACATCGCTGATTGGTCAAACACCAACATTCAAACACCAACAGCCTGTAAAATGCTGTTCGGGCCAGCCCTATTTTCTACTTAACAGTTTATTTAAATAATTTACCAACTTATTTTGAAATTGAAATGTCACTTGAATTGGCCTCAGTCTGCTTAATCTATTCACGTTTAAATGAATTTTGTTGTTTTTTATTATGATTAAGGCATCAGTCAGATTATTAATGGATTATTAGGATGCATGTAAGCGCAGTTATTATAAACACTGGGCAATATACTCTAGGTGAATACTATATGTGCATTTTATAACTTATGTAAAGTCAGTTTTCATAAAACATTAATGAACCCAATTGTAATTGTATGATTTATCAAGTTTCATCATGAAACTCCTGCTGTATATGGTTTGAGCTCTATATTATAGCGTTGGAGTGTCATTTAACTTTGATATTCAGTTATAAGCTTATATGAAATATGAAAATGCACAGACAAGCCTGCGAGTGACAGAGCCTGGCCTTCATTTACTCATGTGATCTTTACAAAGCTGTTTGGAGTATGTGTGTATTATTAGATAAAAGCCACCATTAGGGCGTGTGTAATTGAGAAATCAGACTGAAAACCGGTGTAGCTAGACTTTATTGCCAGAGTTCTGTGGCAATGCAGATTTATGGGGTTTGTTAAAGAGTAAACCCCTTGGAAATGCCCCTCCTCCTTGGAATCCTAATTATGTTATGACACAAGTCTAATGCTATCAGTCTTTGATCGGCATGAGAGAGAGAGAGAGTTACTTACTTGGTTAAGTCACTTGGTGCCTTCAGAACCTCTCAAGAACCTGGAAAGAAAATGTTGACTGTGGAAGCTAAGACTGGACAACACAATGAGAGGTCATCGCCAAAACAAAAGGAATCTTCAGGCACCCCAAAATATCTGTCCCACTCCATTGAAGATATCCTGAAAAGACCTTCCTGTTTGGCTGAGAGGAAAAAACAGAAGATTACAGAGAATATGTCAGAATATACACAGACACGGAATGGAAAGGAAGACCTTAAATCTAGTCAATATACAGGTGATTTCTCTAGTGAAACTGTAGACTTTTAAATTTCCTGATACCTTTTTCATCCTATAACCTTGTCTTTTTCCTAACTTTGATCTTCTTACTCCATATCTTTAGTCATTACTGAATGGTCAAATACTATTTGCATCTCTATTCATTTATATATTTTATTTATAATGTTATAATCATATATTATAATATTTTTCCTAGCTCATACATCAGAGTTTACCTAAAGCTAAAATTAAGATACTCTTCAGTTTTTGGCAATAATACTACATAACTGCAGCCACTAAAATGTACATTATATGTGTTTACCATGCTCACTGGTACTCAGTTCTGGGGATTAACTGCAAAAAAGGCTTAAATGACAGATTTAATACTCATAAGATGGAAGAGGAGTCACAATTTGGACCACAAATTAGCTGACAGATTTCTTAATGCTGTTTATAACCGCATTTTTCCTGCACAGTGTGCCGACGTGGTCACAGGAGGGTGCGCACCATGTTCACTTTGGCCCAGCTTGAGGAACTGGAAAGAGTTTTTCAAGATACTCACTATCCAGATATTCATACCAGAAACTGGCTGGCCACACGCACTTATCTGTCCGAGGGGAGAGTTCAAGTAAGTCCAGACTGCAGCAAGTCATAAATTCTTCTGTCACATCTGAGAATTTAGCCATGTTGGATAGTTGTAGAGTAGAACTAGACCAAGAATTATAAAACTTTCTGTGCTTGAATTATTATGCTCGGTCACTTTTGATTCATTGGAGAAACCAACAGGTGTTAAGAACATGTATGCATAGCTCATAACATGCTTTGGTACTCTAATGAGAATGTTTTTGATATTTTTGCATTTATTTCATAGGACCCTATGTGCTTTTTTGTGCTGGTGATTTAACATGCACATATTGAGTAACTATTCAATATCTGTATATGATTTCTGTAAAGCTGCTTTGTGACAATGTCTATTGTTAAAAGCACTATACAAATGAAATTGTATTGAATTGTATTGTATATAGAACAATACTCCCAGTACTACTTTATTATAGTGCACTTAGAGTTACTTCAAGTTTCATGAACCTGGGATTATTGTGTGTCTGTGACTGAATTACTACATTACATGATTTTGTAGGCCATCAATTTTAATTTTGTTAGTTACAGAATAGCTTTTAATAATTTATTTTCCTAAAATTTAGTTTACAACACTCAAGTACAAATACAGTACTGTTAAAAAGTCTTTCTAACAAAAATGCTAATAAATTTTGTCTTAGATGTTTATTTTATTTCTTCTGCATTAGAAAAGAGCAAAGTTTAGATTTCCAAACCTTCATTTTCCAAAATAATCGAAAGTTACAGAGAAATGTTTGGAAGTCATTAAAGAAAGTAAGTATATTGAGTACTAGAGCACTTTTTAGATCTGGGATTTTACCTGCAGAGACAGAAGCAAGTGAGAGCCAAAGTTCTGCAGAAGAACCGTGCCAAGTTCTCCAAGATTCTTGGAACAACCTACCCGTTGATTTCCTAATAAAACTGCACGACAGTGAGCCTAAGAGAATTGATGCAGTTTTAAAGCCTTTTTTTATATATATACTGTTTACTGCTTTTTATAGGATTTTTTTTTTTGCTTTACAGAATTTCTTTACATGTGCCTAAGACTTTTGCACAGTGCTGTAGCTATATTATACAATTATTGAACTATGTTATTTTCCTCCTATCAAGCAAACCCCATGTTTACACTTTTGTGTCTATATGCATAAGTATATTGTGCAATTATGTACTCGGTGTCCAGATCTGGTTCCAGAACAGGAGAGCGAAGTGGAGACGAATGGAAGCTAAGGAAAGAAACAGCGGCCAGCTGGAGTGCACTAAGAGCAAATGCACTTACCCTCTCATGCTTCCCTGTTTCTTCACTCCAGTAAGCCCTCTCCTTTACCAATTCCTATCTATACTGCTGGCGCTGTGTAGCGCTGGTTCAACTCTGGAGACTTAGATGGGCATCGCTAAACATTGATTTTGTGTTACCATAAACATTTATGTTGATTCACTGTCTCATTGAAAGATTCACCTATGGTCAAGTCTTAACCACCTGGCAGAGGCAACCAGAATTGGGGCTAAAATATCTGGTACTTAGTAGAATTCATGAAGCCATGATGTCTCCTCACTGTGTTGAAAATAAATGTTTGCATTCAGTTTTGTTGATAATTTTGCCAATTATATTTGAGACAATAAAAAATAAAATAAAAAAAGTTCTTATGAGAATGATGTTTATTAGAGGAACAGTAAGTAGTTTCTTCAGTTGTTTGAATCACTGTGCAATGTTTGGAAGGGTGCCAATAATTCTGGAGTTGACTGTAATTCTTGGTATGACTGAGTCATCTCCTACTTCACCCATGATTTTTATGCCTGGGGTTTAAAACAATCCTGTGCTAATTCTAGCTACTTTGATCATGTTTTTTTTACTGTCTGTTAACGTTTGTGTGATGTGCTTACTCTATTATTTCCACTATTTGACTCTATACCATTCACCAGAAACAACACCTGCCTGCATCATTCTACCCTCCATTTCTTTGGTTTGAGAGCAGCACCCAAGAACTCCTCTTTGATGGGTCTCATCAGCTCCATGGGTCTCCATACCATCCCTAGTTCTGATACTTTACCCCTCACCGTTCCAACACATGCAGCAAGCTGATGCATTTCACATCTCAGTTACTGCTTTAGTACTATAAGGCCCTGATTTACTAAAGGTGTGTTTGTGTGTAACAACATGTGCAAACTTGATAACACCTTCAAATAACATGCAAGCTGATTTACTAACAGGCTCTACGGAGGATTGCGTCTTTCACATGAGCAAAATAACACGTCTTGTCCATTTTGTGAGTTTGCCTAATGAATATGTAATTTGGGGCGTTTCGCCTTAAAGGTGTAAAATTCAGGGAGGAGTCAATGCTAATAGATTCATTTATCACCCGCAGTGAGATTTACTGCAGCCTGAAAGTCACTTCAGGAACAGAGACTGTGTGTAAATTAGTACGACCAAAAGGCAGGTATTAAATTTGCGGAAGCCTTAGTGAGAGTTTCTCAGAATGAGGACTTAGTATTGCCGCGTTAAAGTTAGTTTTTATATTAGATATTTACCGCATGCTCTTGACTTTAATCTGCGTTATACTTGAGTTAAAGTTTCAGTTTTACTCCTCCAGGAGTCTTTTTGAGATCTGAACTTGCTGCGGTTATCGAGAACAATTAGTACACGCAAAAAAACTAATTCAAATATTGTTTTCTACCCCGACTTTTTACGTGGCATCATAAACGCAATTATTCTAATTCTAAAGATTCTTCTTGTAAATCACCTGCAACACGCCCACTGACTGCACACACAATTTATGCCATGTTTATGTGCAAATTAGTACTCGTTATTTGTGATCTTAGTAAATCAGCGCCTATTAAAGTCTATTAAAATGTGCACAATTATGCAGAGACTATATGGACATTATTATCATTTGATGTTGGAATGCTAATATTTACACAGCATTGCTTTATTATAATAATCAATGAGTGCATGCCTTTTGAGCCATAAATGACTTGATTAATCAGTATAAACTCTTGACAAAGGCAAGAGATATGCTGAACTGTTCGTGACATGGTAGTCGTGGCCGCACTGTAACTAAGGATTGTAAGAAGCCTAACATGTAAATTGCAGTGGATTAACCCACTGAACAATTTCCTATCTTCAGACAAAAAATACAGTTTTATGACTTTTTATGTGAAAGTGGGTGTGTGCCTTTTTATTTTATTTAGTAAGCAGTCACTGAGTATCTCAGAAAGTGCTACAAAAGAATTTGTTTTATAGCATACAACAGACAGCAAATGAGATTATCTAAATACTTATTTATTGCCCATGTTTGGTTCATTTACTTATCTCCACTCATAGGAGATGAGACTTATTCTTCAGTGGTAGTGGTGTTCCACACAAAGTTTGTTGTTGACATTTCCAATTATCCCTGAATTGGTTTATTGCCCCTTCAGTAAAGTGTAAGCTTATTTTAATTTGCATGGGTTCACAGTGTGAAAGAGTAGGGAAAATACACTTTCACTCTACAACTAAACAAGAACACTAAACAAAGAGCAAGATGACAGAGAATTAAGCCATACTAGAATTTTAGTATACAGAATAACTACTTCTGTTCATATTTTTTTCTGTAAATTTTATTAAATTTAAATAAAATACAGAAACCAGGAAAATGCTTTTCCTAGAGGTTATGTCAGCATTTTCAGGGTTTTTTTCTGACTGAATCAAAATCTAGTTAGGTAAGTATTGGTCAACTCCTTGTCAGAAAAAAAGTTAGTTGTTGGGTGGTAGAGAAATAAAGATATGAAAAACTGTGCTACAGCCTCTACTGTGTGTATTTCTCAAATAGGTTCAGTACCTGAGAATTAGCCCTTTCAGTTGACCATTACCTCTCCCTGATTTCATGATTATTCATCCACTGCAGCTATATGAACTGATAGTACTCTTGTTTCTCTGTGATTAGACGCCTGTGTTCCACGTCTTGTGATCAGTAGGACAAAGAACTCTTTCACACTCTTTCACCAAAATATGCCTTTTCTTTGGAATTTTTCATAGCGCTGTACTCTCATTCTGCAACCAACATCCTCTCTCAATTCCCACATTTTACATTTGTACTATTTTCTACTATTTTAGTCAAACATGCATCCATGACAGAAGTCCCTTTCCAGATGCATTGCTCCTGAGGCTTTGGGACCTCAGCCGGGGGTCTTCCACAAGGGTGCAGATTCAAATCTGTTTTTTAAATAATGGGTCATATACATCCTTGGAAGACACCCAAGATGTTTCCTATAGCTCCTACCAAATAGTGGAGCTGACCCCTTCTCCTATAAGAATGCAGAACCTATCCAATACGGTGAGTTTAAGAAGTTGGGCATCCTGCAGGGGGCCTGGGACAACTGATGCAACTGATACCTAGTTGATGCTTCTTACAATCGAATCGTTGATAAACGAAGTCAGAATCTGATGTCCTTGGTTTACAGCCAAACCCTCTCCCAGGCCATTACTTGAGTGTCTTCCTGGGATGGTGATTGGCTTGTGGTTATGGCTCTGAACATGTCTTTTCAGATGGATGTGAGCGGACAACCAGACGGGAATCACTGCTGGGACCATATCTCTACAGAGAGTCAAAAAGGAGGCTGAAACCGAAGGATGTGTGAATGAGGGAGTTCTTGGCATACTTGGCCCAGTATGCTATTAGCTTTGGAGATGACAATATATCTTTTTATTTAGGATTTGGGGTGATCTCCAGATGTCATATTCAAAGCAAGCTGACACAGTGACAAGTGACCCCCAGACTCGGCATGTGAACTGTGGTCCTCGGTCCGGGATAATGTCCCCTAGCAACTTCAAATTGCAGCAAAAATCCTGCCTCTGACATCTGGAAAGCAGTTAAAAAAAAAAAAAAACAGGGTTTAAAAAAACAATCAATAGTATGATATTGTTATTTCATGACTCTGAGAAGTCTGTGACAAAGACCATGGAGCGATATGACCATGGCCTCCAAGACAGGAAGTGGCGTTATAGTTCATATGAGTAGATATTACACTCTTAGAAAAAAGGGTTCTTTAAGGGTTCTTTGAAAACTTAAGGGTTCGCTACTTCCTAAAGGGGAACCCTTTTTGATAGGGAAACACTCTGTTGTAGGGACAACCAAAGAAACCTTAAGGATTCTAAATTGAACCTATCTTTTTCTAAGAGTGTAGAGCATCTTAGTTGTGGCACATCTGCGTTTCTGTACATCAGAGTTCAATATCTGCATGATTATGGGGGGCTGAAGAATTTCTTCTATTTAAATTTTAATTCATAATGGTAGATTATAAAAAATAATTAGAAACACTTCTAGATTTATTTCCACAATAAGCAGTTTTATTATGTAACTGAGTATAGAGTCAAACTATATGGTTACTCTTGAGGCTATCAAAGGCTTTATACTAGATCCACCTTGCACATTTACATGAACTGAAGTGATTGTATGGCAGTGTGTATCAAACTGGGACAGGCCAAAGGGTGTTTGTGTTTTTACAGCTGTGGTTTTACCTTGACATTACCACTCTTCCAAGTGCTCAACTTTTCACCCCATCCTTATCAACATTTATAGCTGCCTGACGCTGGAGTGAACTCTGCATTACCTCAGGCTTATCAGCACTACTGACTACGGCATTGAAATTCAGAGGCTTTGATCGACTTATGTGCAGAGCTTTATTAAATGATTTGACAATGACTTGTTCAGAAATGACTTTTATTTCCTTAAAAATGGGTAACTTTGTTTATTATTGTGAGAACATACACTACCAGTCAAAGGTTTGGACCCACCTGTTGAGGGTTTTCCTCATTTCTACTATTTTAGAATAATAATGAGGACATGAACACTATGAAATAACACGTCTGGAATTATGCAGTGACCAAGAAAAGTGTTCAACAAATCCAAAACTAGTT
>JAOUQW010000014.1:590391-602716 GCA_028565825.1 Olivaichthys viedmensis
GATCACATTTTTTCCCCATTCTGATGGTTGATGTGAACATTACCTGAAGCTGCTGGTCCATATCTGCATGATTTTATACATTGCGCTGCTGCTACATGATTGGATGATTAGATAATTGCATGAATGACAAGGTGTACCTAATAAAGTGTTCAGTGAGTGTATTTAGAAGGCCGGGGCGTGGTTTAGCGTGGGAATGCACTAGGAGGGAAGGGTTTGGGGACAAACATTAGCTGAGCAGCGGAGTTGGCGAGCGTTCTGAAAAGCTGTGATTTTGTTTGTTCAGTTTCTTGAACGCGGCAAGGGCTGGGCTAAAAAAATAAAATAATAAAAAGCTTGTCTGCAAAATTTACCCTGGGTCTGCAGTATTCTCCGAGCGGCATGCTGTGGAAATTGTTACAGTATACGTCCAGTAATATGTTAGTAATATATGCAGGAAGGGTGTCTGTGACCAGGGATCCTTCATAAATGAAAAAAGCACAGACTTGCTCTGCCTGGCCACTAAAAGTATCGCCCACATAAAGTAGGTATATAAAAGATGGCATGCACAAGGGCTCTTTAATCAAATGAATGTTCCCATGCTAAGGCATGAATTATGGAACACTGAACAGAAGCTTCCTCTGGATTTTAGTGCATAGTGGAAAGGCTTAGATCACCCACACACAGAGAGCCTGTCACTGCATAATTCACACAAGCTTTGATGTCATAGCCAATGTATGGCTATTGACTAGAACACATAATTATCCACATTATTTCAGGCTCTGTGGCAGCAGGTATGGTACCTATATGTTCTATCAGCATTATTCCACAAGCTGCACTCACACTGCCAGCGATTTGTCGCCACGTGTCAATAAAGTAGCTCCAAGCTGGTCGCTAGTGGGCGCTCCTATCTTTAATTTAGTGCCGGTAACCATGGTTTCACTGGCAGCGCGATATGGCTACACAAACGACACAGCTAGCTACAGAACATATATACGAAACCACCTTTTTGACCACAAATCAGACGTCTTCCCACTAAAAATGTGATATTTTGCCCAATTATGATTACAAATCAAATGTATTCATGCTAAAATAAAAATTCTGGAGGGAACTCGCCTGTGTTTGCGGTCAGTGCATCTAAACGTTGCAAAAACGTTAAAAAAACCAAACACTGGCGCTGTTGTATTTTGGGTAAATCAAACACATCAAGCCTGTAGCAGCACAGCGACAACTGGTTCAGGAGCTGGAACGAGTATCTGGAACCAAAAAAAACACGGATAATGTTTCATTGTAGTGGGATAAAAAGAAGCAAACCACCGTCCCTCACTCCCATTGATAGTCGCCACATCGCTTCACTTCTCATTTGCATTAAGTTAAACTCCGCTTAACCTTTTTTGCGTCACTCGCCCCGCCCACTTCACGTCGCTAACAGTTGTTCCGCCTCCTGGCGCTGTAGATCACCAGCACCCATTGAAAATAAAGGAGTTCCAGCCGCTTTGTCACTTCGCCTTCACCAACACTCAAACACCATCAACTGTCTTTTTGTAAATATCTTTGTGCTTTAATTCTTACTGCATATGTGGAAATCACTTTTATGTGTTCTTGATGAAAACGAATGGTGTTTTGTAACAAGGCTTTGACTCTGCTGCAGGGATGATTACAGATGACTATGTGCCAGGCAGCTTTAACCCACGGGACTGTATTGATTCGAGTGTGTCTGTGAGCTCAGCTTACAGCAGGACAGGCCGGTGTGGCTCAAATGAACCACCACTTGGTTTTCAGTACAATCCCTGAAATAACTCTGCAATGTCACAATCAAGATTTCGCCAGATCGCTGGGCCAATAAAGGCTAGTCATTCAGGTGTTCTCTGACACAGTGTATCCTAACTCAATGTTTTTTTGGGTTAGCAAGTAAAACTTTCAAAGGCAACTTTTAATGACCATTTTCATTTCTGGTGGTGAAATTACACTTCAAATTAGGAGTATCACCAAATCAAGGCATACAAATACTTAGAGATTTTATATATTTTATATTCTGGTTTGAAGTTTACAATTAACACAAAATAAATACACGTTTCAGTTAGTGTACATGAAAAACATTAAACATAAAAGGCATTCATTTAAGCCAAAACCCCAAAAAATACATTTTCTCCCTTGGTTAGGTTGATTTTCTGGGAAATATTATCCTCTCTTTCTTTCATTCCTGTTGTGTGTTTCCTTAGTAGGTTGGGGCTTGAGTGCCACATTTGACACAGTCCACACAGTATTTTACATGTACAGTAAAGGTAGACATATCCATTGGAGAGCAAATGTACCTTGTGAGTATGAATCATCTGTGTAAATCAACACCAGAAGACTTGTACTGCCTCAGGAGTATAGTGTAATGTATTAACCACACCCCAAAACTCACTTTAATATTATTATCATCATCATGCTGAGTCACTGTCATACAATAAATGATGTCATTTATAAGAAGTGATTTAAGCACATTCACCCGTGAGAACAGTGTCCCATTGTACTGTGACTGTCTCACCTTCCTGTTACAGCGTGACGCATGTAAAGTATTGTATAATTAAAGAATTATTGAGCCCCACTGCTTTATAGATAAATGCTTTTGTTTCAAAATTGTTCAATATTTTCCTTTAGTTAAGGCAGTTTTAAACTGCTGTGTATACACGTTTCATATTTAAAGTGAAATGTATTCATTTAGCTTGTTTGAAGGTTTTACTGTATCATGTATCTTTGCCAGAAATTATTTTGATGCCAAAACAGACAAACAAGGAATACTGAAAATTTAAGGAGTGGCCACCTGATTGTAGTTAAATTAAACATATACTGTATATTGAAAACTTGTTTTAATCACATTTCCAGTGTTAATATCAGTTTTAAGAGCTACTACAAATTAAGCGATGTTGTTCCCAAATTATTGGTATCCATAAAGAAAGAAGGGCTCCACCACCTCCTAAATCCCAATTTAACCCCTGATCACACCCTATGACAGCGCTAATTGTTCTGCAAAATATTGTCCAGTCCAGTTTGATGAGCCACAGCTACTGATTGTGAAGCTCCCTTCATAAGAAACCATACAAGCCTTTGAAAAACAGTTAATTTTTTTAACGTCCACATGCTATTTACATAATTTCACAGATTCCAGTAGTTTATGAATACACCAGACAAGCATACATGCATGAAATAACTCAAAATCCTTATTAAAATTAGGCTACAATAATTAGACTTAAAGCTTTAGAGAGGTTAACTAGCTACCTAACTCACATCGTAGCACTTTGTCATAAGCACGTCATCAGATTTCACAAATTTTGTAATGTTACGGCACGCTGCTGATCATCTCTCACTGTAACATATATTTATTTCACTCTTACTTAAGTACCTTAACTAATGTTACACACCAGGAGCAGTGCGTGAACATAGACATTGCTCGCTGCTCGGTTTAGAGGGGTGAAAGTAACAAAAAAATAATTGATAAAAATGGATTTAATAAAAATGCATGTGAAGTAAAAATCGAGCTGATCAAAATGCAAGTGAATTTAAAAAACCAAGTGATAAACAGCCATTTGATTGGATAAATTCAAAGATTTGTTTAAAACAGCGCAGATTTTATAAAATATGAGCCGTGTTCATTATTTATCACCATGTTCTGTCCTTCAGCATTAATCATTCATACCACAAAACTATCATTAGCATGAAGAGTGCTCACGTAGAAGGGTGGAATAAACAAATATTCTTTGATAGAAAGAAAGACGATAAAAAAAGCTCATATTTTACCAAATCTGCAGTTTAATCGAATCAGCTTTGTGTTTATCACTTGTTTTTTTTTTTTATTCACTTGCATTTTGATCAGCTGAATTTTTACTTCACATGCATTTTTATTAAATTCATTTTTATCAATTAAATTTTGTTACTTTCACCCCTCGTAGTCAATGTCTAAACAGAAAGCTGATGTTAGCTGACTCCTGCTTGCTGGTGTGCTCTCTGGGTGCCGCCTGTGATCAGAGTTGAATGAGGCTTGAGAATAAACTTTTTACTGAAGCTCGTGAACTTTTGTTGAAAATTGCTAAAGCTGTTCCTAGTAAAATGAGTGCCTTTTCATGAATTTTTTCATGGTTTTTGTAAATAAAAGTTACCCACTTCTGCCATAATGCTGCATCCGTTGGCACATACAGTAATGTAATGATGGCACAGGTGCTGGACTGCATTCCTGACAGATGCAATCTGTCATTGTGGCGACACCCCACATTTCCGTGTTATGAATTCCGTGTTATCTCTCTTAATCTTTCCTTTGTTTCTATTAACTCAATACAAATCTTCTCTACCGCTTCTTCTCTGTCACACACAGGCCTTCAGCCAGGCATACTCCATCCAGAGGAAGGTAGCAGAGGATGGAGAGACCAACGAGGAAGCACTCCTACAGGAGTCGGCCACCAAGGAGGCTTATTACATGGGCCGTCTGCTGGAGCAGCAGGCTAAGCTGAAGCACACTCGCTCCGAGGCCTCCAACACACAGGCAGAAAATGAGAGACTCGGCACCATCATGCAGGACCTCAGAGAGGTAGTGCCTCCAGAAAGAGCTTCTCTGGGCTTGGCATTGACGCAGGGGTTCTTAGTCCCATACTCTCTCATCCAGGTTCTGATTTGTGCTCCATCACACCTGAACCAAATAATAAAGGGCTGCAGAGTTCTTGAATACCTGGCTCAGGTGTTTTGAGAGATGTATATAGACTGGCTGGGAGTTTTCCATGATTAGATTGAGAACTTTAGTTTGTATTGAGGAACAGATTTTGTCAATGTTTAGCATGTTTCAGTTATTTATATTATACAGGATGGAGCTCTAGCTGATATAATGACACTATGCTGTAAACTTGCTGTCTCTCCTTTTTTTTCTCGTTCTCTTTTTCCAGAGTAATGAGATGATGGAGTTACAGAGGACCAGGATGAGAGAGGAGGTGAGAGAGTATAAGTTCCGAGAGGCCCGGCTACTGCAGGACTACACCGAGCTTGAGGAGGAGAACATCTCACTGCAGAAACTAGTGTCCACACTCAAACAGAACCAGGTATGTGAACACAGACACATCCATACACCCTTGCATGTACTGGATAATGTTAAATAATAAATCTCAATTATATATGGATATAAAACCAAACAGTTCCTCGTCTCCCACAAAGGTGGAGTATGAAGGCCTGAAACACGAGATCAAGGTCTTGGAGGAGGAGACAGCCGTGCTGAACAGCCAATTGGAGGATGCGCTGCGCTTAAAGGACATCTCAGAGAGCCAACTGGATGAGGCACTGAATACTCTGAAGAGTGAGCGTGAGCAAAAGAACAGCCTGCGTAAGGAGCTAGTCCAGCACCTCACGCTGTGCGACGGAGCTTTCACTTCAGCCAGTGCCCACCTGCTCGCCCTCAGCTCAGCGCCCCCTAGTGGCAGTGCCACCCCCACTGCAGCCACCTCTCCATGCAGCGAGGATGGTGGCAAATGCAATGGGCTTCTGCTGCAGGGTTCTGCTGGAACACCACTGGGCCTCCTCAACAGGGACTTCAGGGCAGCAGGTCAAAGGAATCGGAGCGATTCGATGACCCCTGACCTCTTCAGTGAGCTTCACCTCACCGACATTCAGAAACTTAAACAGCAACTTCAGCAGGTGCGTTTTCAAGTTTTCTGCAAAACACTGGTTTAAAAATGATCTGCATCTCTACAATTAATATCTAGTGAATCCTCCCCTGGAGAAAATAATCGCACTGAGCCTCTTTGTGTAATGTCTAAAACTATGAGAGAACACAGGGATTTTGGACTCCTCCATGCAGAACATTTCAGGCTCCTTAATATTTTTCAGTTTGTGCATGTGGACAGTCCTCGTCAATTCAGACCACAGATTTTCAATAAGTTTCATATCCAGAGACTGAGGTGGCCATCGAAAAAACATTCATTTTGTGTTCCTGCAACAATTTCTGTGTTGATTTGGATGTATGTTTGGGGTCATTATCTTGTTGAAAGCTTTATATATGGACTTAACCTCCAGGAAGAAGCAACCAGGTTTTGGGCTAAAATATCCTGGTACTTTGTGGAATTTATGATGCCATCAATCTTCACAAGAGACCCCTGATCGCAAAACAGCCCCAAAACATCAATAATCCACCTCCATATTTTACAGTGGGGTACCAAGTGCTTTTGCTTGCAGACCAATAGTGTGAATGGGCTAAAAATTTGATTTTGGTCTCATCTGATAATTTCACATGATTATAATTGTAGTTCCAGTGACATGTTCAGGTGTTGCATTTTCTGGGTTTCACACAGGAAGTTGGCGGTCAAGTATAAAGAGCTGATTTGCATATTAAGTACAATACAGCAATCAGAGATGCATCTCGCTTGTTAAGATCTTATAAGGGTACAAGCCAGACACTAGACGCATGCAACAACCAATTCATGCATGCAATCATTCACAAACAGAAACATAGAGGGTTTAAATGGACAAACTGGAAATGATTAACAAGCAACAGGTGTGACTAATTAACTGCCATGGCAGCAGGAAACACAAACAGGAAAGTTCCACAAAAAGAAAGTGGACAGGAAAAGGAAAAAAAACAGAACAGATAGTGCACAGGGTATGGAAGATGATCAGGGACAGAATCGGGGCCGTCTGGGTTAGTCTGTAATCCAAATGTCCAAGACCACAGTTCCACTCAAAAGCCAGCATCAGATTTTCCCAGAAAAAAATGGCAACCCTCACCTTAAAACTAGCAAAGAATGGGGTTACCTAAGATCCAGTTAGGTAGATACACAAGAACCACTAGTCACTGACATGGAATCTAAAATTGAAGTGTTTTAAATGGTTTGTCTGTATTTGCATTATTTGTAAGTACAGAACATGATGCCTGTTGTGCTTTCCAGGTGGAGCAGGAGAAGACGTCTGCTCTGAATAGCCTTCAGGAGTGTCAAACACAGCTACGACACACACAGTGTGCCCTGGCTGAACAGTACGAGAGGGCGCAGCATCTCCGACAGCGAGTCTGTACATTACGCCAGCGGGCCGGCAGCATCACGGAAGCTGGTGATGAGGACAAGCCAGAGATGAAGGGTCCCTCGTGGGTGTGTGATGACCTGGAGCATCTGGGTATGGAACTGCTGCAGTGCAAGTACAAATTAGCAGTGACGGAGGTGGTGGGCCTTAATGGCGAGCTAAAGGAACTGCAGGAAAGGCACAAGGAGTGTGTGGAGCGGGCAGCGCGGGCGGAGGAACCAACCATGGTCCAACTACAGACTCTGGAGACACAAGTGGCTTGCCTGGAGCGCAGCTGCCGTAAGGGGAGGGAGAAGGCGGCAGCACTTGAGCGCGAACTGCAGAATGCTAGTGGTGCTGTCTTAGAAAGTCACAGTACCCTGGCTGCAGCCCAGGAGGAGCTGACCATCTTCAGCGAGGAGCTGGCACAGCTCTACCACCATGTCTGCCTGTGCAACAATGAAACGCCCAACCGTGTAATGCTGGATTATTACCGCCAGGGTCGGACCCCGCCACGTGCTACGTCCACAGGTCTTAAAGCACAGGACGACCATCGGGTCCTGTTGACTCCAAGGCTGGCGCGTCGCCTGGCCGCTATCAATGCTGCCACAACTTCCGCTTTGACGCCGAGTGATTCCCAGAGCCCCTCGGACTCGCCCTCCAAAGAGCCCCTCAACTCGGAGGACAGCCCAGTGCGCACAGTGCCGAGCTCGCCCGCTGTCAGTGCCTCTTCATCATCGTCATCATCGTCCCCAGCACCTGAGTCATCTGCGGGCTCCGAGCCCCGGCGGGAACCCACCAACCTCCAGCATCTGAATGCCATTATCCGCGACCAGATAAAGCATTTACAAAAGGCCGTGGACCGCTCGCTGCAGCTATCTCGCCAAAGAGCGGCGGCCCGTGAGCTTGCACCACTCCTCAATAAGGAAAAAGAGGCATGCTTGGAAGAAATTCTCAAGCTCAAGTCCCTGCTGAGCACCAAGAGGGAGCAGATTGCCACCCTGCGTCTGATTCTCAAAGCCAACAAACAGGTAGGCTCATCAGTGCTTTCATTAGCTGGCAGCTTATCGATCACACTTGCTGACTGAGAGCATTGCACTTCGGGATAAAAAACTGTGGAAGCCCGAGATATTCACTTCTTTATTGCTTAAGTGCTTGTTTTTGTCCCTTTGAAACTGCAGTGCAGTTTTTCTTCTGGGACGCTCTATGGACAGAAATTACGGGGAAAACTCACTGGTCTCTCGGTACTGTACCTAGTAATAAGTAATGCACTCTGATGTCAACAAATGTTTTCATGTGAAAGGCTTTTTCCCTATTCTTGATAAAAGTGCTTTGTAATTAAAAGCATGCTCAGATGTCTCCCCTGTGCAATCATTAATGGTAGTGGAGATTTATTTGCCCACTGGATGGACTTAGACGGCGTCAGTTTTCAGGTACTTTAATGGAAAGCCCAAGATGAGATTGAGCTTCCACATTTATGGAGGACTGAGAGTGTTGAATAAAATAAAAAATGTGTGTCATTAAATCCATTAATATATCCTTTAATATATTCTTCAATAAATACATGAATAAATAAATCTATCAATGAATACATCAGTAAATCAATTAATAAATACATAAATTATTTATTTAATAATATATTTAAACATTTATTGAAGCATTTATTGAAGGATATATTGATAGATTTATTGAAGCATTTATATATCCATAAATAAATCATTCAATAAATCTATAAATAAATTATTAATGTATTTTTAAATTGAGTTATTGATGGACTTATTGATATATCTATTTTTTTTTTATACTTTGGCACTCTATATCCTTCATACCACATTTCATTAATAAAACATCGTAAATTCATATGAATTTAGCACGATTGTTTGATAAATAGGTCAATATTTTTAGCAGAGCTCATGAAAAGTATTTCATCATATTTTCAACCCCAAAGTCATTTTAAGCTATATAAGTCTTTCAAATAATCTTATTTACTGTTTTTGACCCAAGGTAGCAACAGCACTTCAAATACCCCAAGGTCTGGTCATGGTATGCATCAGCTCGACACTCGACCACATGGTCTCTAATCACTTAATTTAAGAGTTCTTTCTCTTTCTAGTATAACTAAAATGTGAATGCATAAAAGGCTGCATAATTTTGAAATGAGTTGCTTGTTGAAAAAATGTTGCAGAATGTAGTTTCCATTTTGCTGTGTGACAGACTGCAGAAATGGCTCTGACGAACCTGAAAAGCAGGTATGAGACCGAGAAGAAAATGGTGACGGAGACGATGATGAAGCTGCGTAATGAACTGAAGGCTCTAAAAGAGGATGCTGCCACTTTTTCCTCACTCAGAGCCATGTTTGCCACACGGTGAGAGTCATAACAGCATGAACGCGTAACAGTGTCAATTAACACATCTGAAACCGAGAGAGTATTTGTTCGTGTTCAGTTCACAGCATGGGTGTCAGTGGTAATTTGCCAAGACCTGGTAATCTGCCAAATAGATAGGTTAAAATAAGTAACGACACATGGCTATTATTAATTCATTATATTTGATAATTTGCTCTATCTCTTACACTCTGTCCATCTCTCTGTCTTTTTCTCTTTTTCTCTAGGTGTGATGAGTATGTAACTCAGTTGGATGAGATGCAGAGGCAGTTGGCAGCAGCTGAGGATGAGAAAAAGACGCTGAACTCCCTTCTCCGCATGGCCATCCAGCAGAAACTGGCACTAACACAGCGCCTTGAGGACCTGGAGTTCGACCACGAGCAGTCACACCGACCCCGCACCGGCAAGACAGCCAGGCTAAGGACCACCACACCCAAAGTAAGTGGAACAGCAGCCAACTTGCCCCTTCCTGACACCTCAGGCTCCACAGTAGCCGAGACAGTTGCAGCGGCCTCAGCTATCTCATCCCCTACCCTACTCAATCCCTCGCTCTCCTCCGACCCGGGCAGCCCCCCCTCTCTGGAAGCCCCTTCCTCTCCTGCTTCTTCTTTCTCCTCCTCCTGGACTCCCCCAACTACGGCCTATGGCCGCGGTCACACCCACTGGACGGTGGGGATGCGGGCTAATCTGGTGGAGCCACACTCTTATGGTGTGGACTACATTCATACCACGAGTATGTCCCGAACCACTAGCTTGGCCCGTCGCTATGCAATCGAGTCGCTCTATTCACAAAGTTCACGCCCCCCCCCGCCCTATCGATCGCCCATCCTGGGCACTTATCGCTCCGCCTGGAGCTCACCCAGAACTCGTCCACTGTCCACAGTCCTAATGCACTCCACCCACACCACCAGAAACACCTCCCCATCTTCCTCCTCCTACAGCTCACCATACCCAAGAAATTACAGCTCTCAGCATCCGCGCTACTGAAGGCTCAGCGGGGTGACACAGAGAGGAGGACAGACTGGTTTCCTGTTTTTATAGTTTCCGCTGCACTTGGCAACTTTGGTGACTGTTTTCTGCTCAGGGATTTCATGGAGCACAAATGGCCCTGCCTTTCCTCCAAGAGACTGTTGATCAGTTGTCAGAAGGCTGTTCGCTGTTCTCTGACCTCTCACTCTTTTCATTCTGAAGTGAACTTGGTGCATGTGGGCCTTTGGGTACAAGCCTCCCAAACCACAGAGAGTACAGTTATTTTTTAGAAAGTGTTAACTGGACATTAAGTCAGCTGTGTTGGTTTAAGGCACTGTTGTCTTGTTTGAATGTGAATACATAATTATTACAAATCATACAATTTACATTAAGGGGTTTGGAAGTACTGTCTTATTAATTACTAAACTGAGAATTATGCACTGTAAAATCCCTCACTGTGTAACAGCTTTATGAATGACTTTTTTTTTTACAATGTAGCTTTTTTGACAAAACTGAAACCAGTTACTTTTTAAAATCCTGAATAACAAGGAGGTTTTTATTTAAGTTAGGTATTTTAGTAATGTTGCTTCTCTTCTGCCTGAAGTTTAGTTCCAGCTTCGTCATGGTTTATGTTTCATAGTACCATCCTAACTAGCTTCTAATGGGATTTTAAAAGTTATACAGATTTTCATTTTGTTGGTAATCATTCACAGTCTCTGATCTGTTTAGAGTCAGCATGTGACACAAGGTTTGTCTATTTTCATTTAAAGGAATAGCTCCAAAAAACATGCTAGCACCACCAATGAGAGCATGACCCCATTTGCATATTGCTAGTTGAAGGCTGTTTGCTTTCGTTTGTTCTTGGCAAAATTGCCATTTTGTGATGAACATAGCTAAAGCAATCTAACAGGCAGGGCATGGTGGCTACACAGTTTAAGTATGGCAACAATGTCTTGAGCAGAGACTCATGATTGAATGTAAGCTTTACAAAGCGATGCAATGTCAAGTATACACTACAAATCTCAGGGAATAGCATTCTTGGTCTTGTAATGGTGGCATAAGCCAAAGTGGCAAAAGTTATTTGAAGCATTAACAGTATCCTATTTGTGACTTCCTACTTCGAGTTTATGGACTGTGTCTGGTGCATTTTGTTTGAGTTGAATCATATTGTTTTGCCATTCACTTAACATTCGTGTTATTCGTTTAGAAATATTGCCATACGCTAGAATCCAGGGTCAAAGACCTTGCCAGGTGAAACACAACACTTTTTTTGGTGAAGGATAGAGCACAAAATTGTATTTCCAATCAGCCTGTTCTGGTTACCTTTACAATATCTCCACCCTCAGCCCCAGTCATCCACATAGTGATGAGCAAACACATTATTAGCATCCCTCTGTAACATCCTAGTACATATTTTTATTCCACCAAAGACACTGCATTGGCCTTCTCTAGTCATATCCTATAGACTTTCGATTATGCAACTCAGAAAAGCCTTGTCCCATCTGAACTTACAGGGAGACTGAAGCATTTGACAAGTCCATCTTACTCCCAACCCCTCCAGCTTGACATACTCCACTAATTAACATATCATGTGGATTTGTGTAATATTGTCCTCACCACACATGGTACCACAGAAGAATGAAGATTTCTGATAGCTCTTTGGTGTCTGTAATATTTAGAGACATTTCCAGGGGTGGACAAAACATAAATTCATTAGCTAGCCCCCAGGGCTGGTGAAAGCTCCAATGTGCTGCCCAGTCCCATGTTCTGGTTGACTTTTTTGTTGGTTCCCCGTGGGATCCCCATCCCGATGCTCACCTCTGTCCTAAACTACAATACATTTAATCAGCAAAGGCCTTTAGAAAGAACAGTTATTGTTAATATATGAAAAATGTTAAAGTTTAGTTAAATACAGTCAAGCCGGAAAGTCTGCACACCCCTTTCACCTTCTCCACGTTTCATTACATTACAGACTTATTCTA
>JAOUQW010000014.1:602816-613227 GCA_028565825.1 Olivaichthys viedmensis
TGCATTGCTCAATCTATGAACAGGAACAGTTTTGCCACAGTGAAATAAGACAGACAATTGTGTAAGAGCACACATTTTAAGCCGCTTGTTGCTTTCTAAACTCAATTATACTGGACTTAATGTTGAAGACTTTTGTGTGATTTTTCAGTTAAATACATTTTCCCATCATTATTGTTTACCACCAAATCATTAACAATAAGTACTGACCGGCCATTTGATTGAAAACTGAATAAACAAAAGGGTGCTCTCTGACTTTTACACAGTACTGTAGTTGCTAAACTATCACAAGACCTACCTGAACCAGCTGCAAAAGGTACCGTAGGACATCATCGTCACCAAGAGTCTCCAATTTCCTGACAGCCATAGTGCGCACATTTGCGTCCGAAAAATGGCAGTCCAATAGCTGCATAGCTAAGCCCACATCTAGTGGGCTCCGGTCCCATGTGGTGCTTCTCTCTAGCAGATGGTGTGTGGCCATCACGGCATCGTGTTTTCCCCACTTCACAGAGCCGAGGAACTTTGGGTAGGCTGTGGGATGCCGCACACATTCCTGTCTGAAATGCCAGAGGAGTTCCTTGTCTTCTGCACTGAGTGGATGCAGGGGGTCGGTAGCCACTATCTGCTCAAACTGCTTTCGTAAATGGTTAGGCATCTCTCTTTTCCCCCTCTCTCCTTCCATTTCGGAGGCATCACGACAATCCCTGCTCTTAGGCAAAGCAACCGGGTAGCAGTACTTGTCCAGAAGCACCGCAATCGCCATGGAACTTGTCTTGTCTGGATTGGTAGCGGAAGTGAGTTTGTCTGCATTTACGCTACTGTTATCCTCGCTTTTCTCTGGCATCTTCCACATGTGCAGGATGAACTCCCCCTGTCTGAGTAAAGACCTGTGGTCCACCACTAACAGGTTTACATAGTAGAGCAGGCGGCTCTTGTTTTTGCTGTCATGTGCAGCGCTGTCCTTGGAGCTCTGGGTTTGTGTTTTGCCACATGACACCTGCAGATTCAGCCGAGCACCTTTGGGCAAGTCTTTGATCTTAATGTTGAAGTCGAGCCAGGTGTTCCACAGCACCTCGTCAGTGAAAGGCTTGGAGGAGGTTCTCTCGTGAGCCAGCAGCTGCTGCCCATGGAAAATACTGGCCTCCACAAAGACTATCAATTCTGAATTACGAGGCAGGACTGGTATATCAATCCCCAGGATTTTGACCCTGAACTTGCGATTGCAGTCCCAGAGAGAGATGGTGAACACCTTCTCGTGGTCTTTCTCGTCTATAGTCAATTGCTCATGAGTGCCAGCCACACCAGTGCAGTCATCCACCTGTGACCAATCCTCCTTTTGGACCACATCCAGTTCAGGGTTTGGAGGGGGTTCAAGCACCAAATGAATCTCTTCTCCACTTTTGAGGCACTGCCTGATCCAATGGAAGTCTTTGATGGCATAGTTTCCAAATATATATTCTTCTCTTCCACAAACTCTCAGAGCAAAATCTGATTCGTTGGCATCCTCTGCTATGCCAAGCAGTGCCCTCTTGTTGGTAGCCTTTATGAAAAAACTCTGAAGAACCTGAACAGGTGTGTCATCTATGGACACCTTTATTGTCTGACTTGAAGTATCTCTGTGTATCACAAGTAGGACGTGATTGTTAGTGATCTTGCTCAGCAGGTAATCAGGTAAAGGTTTGGTGGTTAGCCAAGGATCCATAGAGTAACGTTTGGGATCTCTGTCAGCCAATTCGATTTTTCGGGTTGTAAGTAACTTCCTCCTCGTGAACTCCAGCTCATCGTCATGGACGTTACTGACGTCCGTGACATCATAACCTATAAGATGATTCAGAAACTTCTGGTACTGGACGGATTCTTCGCAGGGTTGTGGCCTCTGAACCAGATAAATTTTACCAACCTCCTTTTTAAGAGCTTTCCAGTAGCGGATGCAGTCAAGGGTCTGAAACACCTGGTGCTTGTCATAGATCTCACACCAGCTCCCCTTCTTTTGGTAGAGCAGGATGCAGTGGTCTGGTGAGTACTTCTGGTAGAATTCTGGGCAAACGTTGGTCGTGACTGCCCTCAGCCACAGCGTGGCTTTTACCTGCTCTACTGTCCAGTTCCCAATCACATCCAACTGCAGAGTGTCAGGGGTCTTCGTTGTCTTGTTAGTGGTAGGAAGCACAAACTCCAATGCTAAATTATCCATTGCCACAGACGAGGTGGATGTGAACGCTTTCATTTTTCTCCTCCTCCTCCTGTTTTCGCCTCGAAGAACTACTGGTGGTTCATCATCACTAACGTTCTGCTCCATAACCAATGCTGAAATTGAGTCAGATGACAAAACATTTCATCACACAGGAACCAGTACAGCACAGCTTTCTGTAATAGTTAAATATACTGGAAAAAATAGGTGCAATTAAGCTTCTTTTTTTTTCCCTCTAAGACCACTACGGCAATGTAGGAAAATAATGGCTCCTTATTGCAGTATTCCTGGAACAAGTTAAGAGTTTTTGACCTTGCTCAAAGACACACTTTAACACACCAGATCATGGTTACAGGAGTTACAATAACGGTATCTTCTAGTGACACCAAAGAAACGAAAGCGGAATTCTAAAGAGCATGAACATACGGATGTCTCTTTAACCATGAGATTTAACCAGACTGTTTTATGATGTACAATCTTAGGGGGAAAAAAGCCCTTCAAGGGTTATTAGCTTCTCAAAAGGGTTCTACTTGGAACCCTTTCTGATAGGGAAACACTTAGTTGTACAGAGGGACAACCAAAGAACCCTTAAGGGTCTTAGATTTAACCTGTGTAGGTTGCACAATCCTATCCCAAAACGACGACAATAAAACATTCACTGAAAAAGCAAAAACAAAACAAAAAAACGTACTTGTCCTTTTACAGAAACATCGACAAAAACGTTCTAGTGATTTCTGTAAATGATCTGGTTTGTTCGAGAAAAAGAAAGAAAAAGAAAGAAAGAAAGAGAAAGAAAGAAAAAAAAGAAAGAAAGAACGAAAGAAAAGAAAGAACGAAAGAAAAGAAAGAAAGAAAAGAAAGAACGAAAGAAAAGAAAGAAAGAAAAAGAAAGAAAGAAAGGCAGGCAATGCTGTAAATTCACAGCACACCATGCCTACGCCAAGGAAGTCACAAAAACAGGAAGCACCTAAAAAATGTTAGTGCACAAAAACCTGCAAACCACTTGCTGAAGTCAAACATTTAGAAACGCGTTCACGGTTGATAAGACTAACTTTTGGCCAACAAAAGAAAAGAAAAGAAAAGAAATCCATCTGTGCAACTTGAGTACATGTATTTTAAAAAAACAACAACAACAACCAACAAAAAAGAAAGAAGCCCATGTGAGCCACACAATAGAAATGCGGAAGTTTTGTTGTTGTTCTGAGAGAGAGCGCAGCAGAAGATGGAGCCACATCCTGCAGAATAAAACAGGTTCTTGCGTGCATCAGGGCTTCACCTAACGGTCTCTCGGGCGTCTACCTGGAACAACTCACCGCTCAGCAGACACAGGGCCAGCTAAACCCCCGAGGGAGGTCACACCTACTCCGAGACATGGGTGCGGAGACACACAGACGAGCAGCGCAAGCAACACCTTCTCTTTTCCGACGTTTTTCTAAGTAAACGCTGAAGTGTGACGCGAGCGGCTTGTTAGTTTTTTTTCACCGCCCATATCCTCCCATCCCCTTCCCATGACGCGGGCACGCGTCTCGCGCGCGGGCACGCGTCATTCAAACCCCAGGAGTTTGACTAGAGTCTCTCAGGCAAATGTAATACTCCGCCGCCAATCTTTGGATAAAAAAAATGATCGAAAAACATCTCGCCGCTGTTCTCAAAGGTAGCCCATATTTATAGAATAAAACACGTACTGTGCCTGTAATGCTCGTCTGCGCATGAAGGACCTTCTGTGTGTTCGCGGTCCTCTGGCGCCCTCTCGTGGCCCATCGGGTTAACGCGCGTTCACAGCTTCCTCACTTCTGTTCAAAAAGAAAGAGAGAAAAACCTGGGGAGGGGTTTAAATAGGTCAGCACAGTAAGATTAATGAAACAATATAATGATTAGATATAATATTTAATAATACAAATAATAAGTTATTTCATCCCATATATATATATATATGTGGTCAACTGTAATGATGATGATAAAAATGTTACAGTACATTCATTTCCATTTCCAGTCAAACAGCCGTGCAGTAACACGTTATTGCCTTTTTAATGTCAGACAATAATCCTGTGAATGTGAATTTAATCTACAATTAAACACAGAAGCCTCCAACACTAAAGTCTAACAGTTTTATCACTTATTGATGTACATGAGCTGCACGTGCATGAAACCGCTGGAACGTACTGGTTTGATGAAACTGGATGAAGGGAATTAACATCAGCGTGAAACAAAAAGTTCAATATTACACATGAAATATTTACACATTTCATACTACACTTAGTGTTGAAGACTTTTTGTGTGGTTTTCTGTGGTTTTCATCATCATCATTAACAATAAATACTGAATGAACATTTGATTGAAAACTGAATAAACAAAAGGGAGGTTTTGTTTCTTTTTTCACTACTTTTTTCTGGCTTTAGCCAGGCTACTATTAAGTTCTTTTTTTAGCTATAAAAATAGGCTGTTAAACAAAGTGACAGCATGAAACCAGGAATGTGGGTTCCTGTAGGGGTCAAAATTGTAGCCTACACAATGGCCCTGTTATTGTTATTCGTTATTCAGCGTGCCTTTGTCAGCTTTCCCTTACGCCTCGGAAGTGAATATCACGCACATTACATAACTGTCCACTTTCAAGGTGGATTTTTCACATGAACACATTCGACCTTGGCAGCAAGAACAATGCAGTTGGAATGAATTCCTTGGAGAAAATGATTACACTCGATTTTCTTTAAACTACAGTCATATTGGCTTGCTGAGTAAAGCAATGATGCTACGTCACCTGTCATGTCCCAGTACAGAAGTTGGCTATATAAACCCAAGTTTACTTAAATATTAAAAATTTCATTGGTCCTGCTTATACTTACAAGCTTTCCCTCTTTTTTATTTTTATTATTATAATTTTATTTTATAATTTTAAAAGTTTTCAAAAGGAAGTTCTGTCATTTTGCAATGGCTTCTGGGTAAGTTTCATACCTGAAGTCCACAGCCACATTGCTGGTCTAACAAACTTCACTTGGGATAATTGTAAGTAATGAATTGGCCCCTAAAATTATCTATTGTACACACACACACACACACACACACACAGAGCCATTTAAACTATAGTGTTCTTACAAATAAACACGCACACACATACACATACACATACACACACACACACACACACACACACACACACACACAAGCCCAACCAAAGGCTCTGGCCAAGTGCTTTGAGTGTGGAGACACAAGTGCCTGCACCGATTGTGCTAATGAGTCTATCATTAACGCTGGGTGAGGTTGTGGAGGAGGATAATGGATGCAGTGAAATCTCTCGCTTGGTGCCTGCCAAGCGCAGGGCTCTGAATGCATAATGATATCCCTGAAGGAACGCCAAAAGAAGAAAAATGCACCCAACCAATTAAAATAAGGTAAGAAAAAAAGGAGTGTCAGGTGTAATATGAGATGACCAGTGCATGATTCATGTAAGCTGTTCATGTCTGTCCTAGCAATTAACACTCAGTACAACACTCAAGTGCACTAATAACACTAAGACCATGTGCAAATAAGAAGAACCCTGAGCGTTCGTGAAAGTGCACATTTTATCATTGTATGTTCCAAGGAAATGGCAGCGCTTCGACTGCGACGAGTTGAAGTTTTCACTGTGGCCTCGTCAGAAGAAGACGATACAACATCACACCGTCTAACGGGAAACAATTATTTAACTGAAAGCATGTTCTGAATAAATTGTTCACACAACGTATTGCAGTTTTACCTAATCAATAGGCTACACCATGATTCAAGGCTTTTGATTTTTACTCCGACCTTGGTTAAAGTTGAATGCTTGTATGACTCGTGTCTGACTTTGTCCCACATTACGATTTAACCTTGAACAGGCAAACTTCTTTAAAAATGTAGTTAGCAGTTACAAGTTATTCTACAAAAAAGTCCCAAAACTTTGGCTCCGTTGCATTGAAAATCGGCTTTGACCAACTGACAAGAAATAAAACTTATTAACCTACTTTATTGACCGAGTAATGGAGTAGCATCGATACACACTACTACTGTACCCTCTTGACTTTTCCTCAACATTTCAAACTACATTTCAAACTTATTGGGTTTTGAATGTACACTACATTTACACTAAGGATACCACCACAGTGACACGCAATGGTACAGTTTAGTACCTTTTTTTCCAAGACTGCCCCGTTGCCCATTTGTCTGAGCTACTTGACGTTGGATACTGGAAGATTTATTTAATTACCTACAATCGGCAGTCTTGAATCACTGCTGGCGGCTCACGTGCAGCATCTACAATGGTCTTGACTGCCGTCGAGGAGCTACTACAAATTTGTCAAACTGTGGTCTCTGTCAGCCAACCCCTGCCCTACTCTGCGGAAGTAACAAAGCCCAAAAAACTTTGTGTTTCACTGCTTATAAAAATGGGGTAAATGCAAAGGCTTCCTCATGCAATGCACTCTCTACTTCAACTGCTTACCCTTGCCTTACTCTACCAATAAGAAAAATGTTTAATTCATCCTCCCTTTGCTGAATAGAAAAAAAAACCCGCTTGCATGGGCCACAGTCATGTTTCCCAAACAGTGTGCCTTGAGAAAGTCTACCCACAATTCAAAGAAATGTTTCGTAAGGTCTTTGATTATTCCACTTCAGGGTAAGGTGTCAAAAACAGCGATTGTTCTGCACTGTGGTCAAGGAACTAGGTGGAATGAACCCAAGCCTCCGTCCATCTTGCCAGCCGTCTCCTCTCCAAATTCTTACCTATACACAGGAGTTGCAGTGCACTTCAAAACCAGCTGCCAACTATTTCCCATGTCCAAAACACCACCACAGTTGTCTTGAGGCTGAGAGTGTGCATAGAGGTGTGGGATTCACCTGGATACCCTAAAGACCTGCACTTCCCAAAACCAGATTATGCCTAAGATTCACCTCCTGCTCCAGTGGATAATCTCAGCTGGCTACTGTAGAACTGCTGCTGTAATCAGAAAGACTGGCTCATGCTCATCTCAGGACTTCTATTCACAATGTGATCTTACCAAACATCCTGTATCCTTTTATCACATTAGTGTTGTTTATCTTTTCTCTATATGACTGTCTACTGTAATGATTTATAATCCCACTATCGGGTGTCACCTAGAAGAGGATGGGTTCCCTTTTGAGTCTGGTTCCTCTAAAGGTTTCTTCCTCATGTCGTCTCAGGGACTTTTTCCTCGCCACTGGCAGTTGTTGAACAGCCTCCCATTGGTCATCAGGTGTGCTCCCTCTATCATGGTTTTTAAATCGAGACTGAAAACATTTTACTTTCATAAATTAGCTTTTTAATCAGTGTGGCTGTGTCATGTATATTTGTCCTTTTCTTTTACATTCATGTTTTATATGTTCTTCACTATGTACAGCACTTTGGCCAACTTTCGTTGTTTTAAATGTGCTTTATAAATAACAATTATTTACTTACTAACTTACTGTCACCTCTGACTTGTTCATTAAGGATCTAGATCTGCATTTCTGTAAAGCTGCTTTGTGACCATGTCTATTGTTAAAAGCGCTATACAAATAAAATTGAATTAAAATTGAAACCCTGATTTGCTTTGCTCTGTCTTTGCTCTGCATGCCCAACTCTTCCATCAGCAAGTTCAAAAAGGCCAGTCATGGATTAATGATGTCAGAATTAGAGAAGTGCACTTTACTTAGTGTGGCTTTCTCCAACTTAAGAGTAGTCTGGGTTGACAGAAACTTTAGAAACAAATGTTTTTCCATGTCTTAAGTGCTTACGGACTGAAAATTTACAAGAAATGTTCAAACACTTGCACCTTCTACTTCATTTCCTTTAATTCAACTGTCAGAAGAAATAAACATGTTTGGCTGCTTTCGCTCTCAAAACTTCAGATTAGGGGAAAATACCAGCTGTTGTTAGAATTAAGAGAAAAGAACAACGCCATAAAAACGTTTAGAAGAGAAGAGTCCATTCTCAGCCATAGGGCAAAACTAGAGGAATATGTTGCTGAATTTGGAGCAGTCTCAAGAGCAAATGCACCAGAAAACTTTCATCCAGAAACCATGGCCCCAGAATTTAAAGTCTGATCCAGGAGACCTGCCAATTCCTGAAATGAGAAAGAATCATTTATGAGTACAAGGTAGGAGTAAAGCAGAAGTAACCCAGGGAAGTCTTGTCAATCATTTGTGAGCACATTTACTTTAACACAATACAATTATCCATGTTATACAAGTGCTAAACAATTCAAGACGGATCCTCTCAAACTCCACGTGTGCTACTACCATGATTGTAAGTCGATTAAATAATCAATAAGCACTCATCATATTATCTGTGTAGTGAATTCTATACAGATAAAACAATACAAAGCATGACAAGGGATTTAGCGTAAATGGATTGGCTTTTATAACTCACAATTGCATCATACAAGCATCTTTTGCGCAACATCCTGTAATGTTAAACACACCCAAGGATGGAAAAAGTCAGAAAAATGATACGAAAGTGAAAGTATTGTGTTAAAATACCACTGAATTAAAAGTGGAAGTACAAGGTTACAAGTTAAAAAGTGTATTTAGTATTTAAAAGTAAATTAGAAGTCAAGATGGTTTTTTTCCAATGTGGTCTCGCAAATTTGTAACTATTTGTAATTATTAACACCACGCAATTCATATAAAAATTTTGAAAGGTTAAAGTTAAGGTTAGGGGCGGAACTGGGGCGGAGTTAGGCTTGGGTTATGGGCGGAGTTAGCGTTAGGACACTTTCTTACAACTTAATTCGTATGAAATTGTCACGCACACGCTGCCTCATGCTGCACAGCTTTTGGATCCTCTCAGGTGTAGTATTCGGCCCTCCGTAGCCCCCAATACTCTGTACATTCTTCCTGATGTCATTTGCCTTATTGTTGTTTTGTTGCAGTTGTTTTTGGGTTCTTCAAGGGTTCTTTGGATAATTAAGGGTTCTTAGCTCCCTGAAAGTGTTCTTACTCAAAACCCTTTTTGATAGGGAAACACTCTATTGTAGGGTTCTACATGGAACCTTTAAGGGTTCCTCCAGAGGGATCACTGAAGAACCCTTAAGGGGCCTAGATTTGACCCTTTTTTTTTTCTAAGAGTGTACACCCACATTTTATTACTGTTTCATAATTGTAATTTTTTTTTCCATTTAAAAACCAAACATTTGCAAAATGCTAATAAAGATATATACATTAGGAAACTACGTGATGACAGAAGGAATAATGGTGACAAGCAAGATTTTGAGAAAACATTTTGAGATCAACCTCAAGGACAATGGAGAGAAGAATAGAAAGCTGGAAGAAGTGAGATCAGTAGTTTCTGCTCAGCCGAGGCAGGAAATCGTTGCCTGATTCAGTCTGGATTTATGGCTCCTCAAATTCTTAAGGGGTTCCATCGTGAAGGTGTCGACTGGAGACTGTGATGTGTCGTTGACTAAATGCTTGTTCTGGGATGTTCTGAGTGACAAATTGCAGCTGAGGTCATCAGGGCACGTTTTGCTTTCCGCTGCCAGCTGACCTGATTGGTCACCCTGTTCTCCATCATCTCCCATAAGTCATTGCAGGAGTGCTGTCCAGTTAAGGAAGAAGTGCAGCTGGCCAGCTGCCCCCAACACTCACATCACTACGAGCTCAGATCTATGGGCTTGAACGCTTCGCCTCATTCGTATTCCTCTGATGGATGGAACCGTGGCTCAGTTGAGATGGTTGGAGAAGAAATGCTGCAGCCTGGTGATTTATAAAACCTTTTACTGAAGAAAGGCATTGGCCCACTGAAAGGACCACCTATTCTTACTTTTCTTCTAATAATATACAGCTTCTTAGCTTCAAACGTTAATATTAATTCAATGATTATATAGAATTATCAATGCAGTGTGTTAGTAGTGTTTCATGGAACCATAAATGATTATTATTAATAAAAAAATAAAGGTAACACTTTACTGTAGGGCAGTGTTCATAAAGCTACATGACACCTACATAAGCCCTTCATGACTACTGACAAACATTTATTCCAATAGGCATCAGTTGTCATAAAGGCTGCTTTTGTTTTGTTTATGGTTTTTGTTTTTGATGTCAAGTTGACATAACACATATGTTAAGTGATATAAATTTTTGGTGACATTAGGTTGTGTCATGACACTTTCTGGGGTGAAATGACATAGCACGTTACGACAACTGACTTTGTAGCTCAGCATATTTTTTGGTGTCAGAGTGACATAATGCTGATGATGTGACATAGCTTGCCAA
>JAOUQW010000014.1:637849-656076 GCA_028565825.1 Olivaichthys viedmensis
TATTGGTGTGTGTTGGAGAATGTTGGTGTTGGCTTTTGAGAGTACTTGCATTTGTGTTAGATGGTGAATGTTGGTGTTTGAATGTTAAATGTTAAATGTTGAATGTTTGGTGGTGAATGTTGGTTTGAGATGGTAAATGTTGGTGAATGTTGATGTTTGATCAAGAATTTTGCTGTTTGATGGTGTATTTTGGTGTTTGGTGGTGAATGTTGGTTTGAGATGGTAAATGTTGGTGAATGTTGATGTTTGATCGAGAATTTTGGTATTTGATGGTGTATTTTGGTGTTTGATGGTGAATGTTGGTGTTTGATAGAGAATGTTTAGTGTTTGATAATGTTGGTCTTTGATGGTAAATGTTAAGTGTTTGATAATATTGGTGTTTGATGGTAAATGTTAAGTGTTTTATAATATTGGTGTTTGATGGTGAATGTTGGTTTGAGATGGTGAATGTTGTTGTTTGAGAATTTTGGTATTTGATGGTGAGTTTTTGTGTGTAATGATGAATGTTGGATTCTGTTGGTGAATGTTGGGATTTGATAGCGAGTGTTGGTGTTTGATAATGTTGGCGTTTCATTTTTGAAATACATTCGGACTATATGTGGACCGTTTCTATCCGTCATCAAAATATTGTGTAAATTTGTAGAAAAATTGACAGTTTGTCCTGCATAGCTCGCTTTAGTCAATGACCTATAGACTGAGGATTTAGGCACAAAAAATTTAAACAGAAAAATGAACCATTTCAAGTTCTGTTTGTGGGCTAATTTCTCCTATTAATGTGTAGTGTGTTTACTGAGTGACATGTCTCATTAGCTGAGGTGGTGCTGAATCTGAGCATTTATTATACCTGACATTACTGTCAAAAATCACAACATTATTATGCAAAACACAAGCATATGCCAAAACGGAGATCTGAAAGAGTTATGTGATGTCCTTGGCATGACAAAATTGCAGAGATCAAAGCTCAAGCTCACACTTACGCTCTGCCGCCTCCCAAAGGCCATACACACCACCGCTAATACACACTGGACCAGGAGACGAGCGCTACAAAGAACTGCTAGGAGATCAGATGAGTCTTTTACATGATGGTAATGAAAGACTTTAGCTGTGTCCTCACCTGCTGTCTGCTGTACTTCTTTGCTATACTCAAAGTCATGAATACAAATGGCCTGTAATGGGTGTAGTTGATGCCATTGGATGACCTTGGCTTGGTTTGCCATTTGAGTGTGTGTGTATGTTTGTTAGTCACTCCGGCTGTGTTTTGGGACACAGCCGCTACAAATATAGCAGCACATTAAATATGATCTCTATGAGAGGAGAAATTTCATTATGTCATTCACACACCCAGCCACTGAAAATCCTGGGTGATGCCAGCACCTCGCTTCTGTCTGTAATATATGAGGTGCTTCTGAGATGATATGAGGAGTAGAGTTAGCACACTGCATTGACAGGCAGTTTGTATGCTGGTATTCTAAAAGGACTTAGCTAACTGTTTATCATTACATTAAGTTGTTATTGTTTATTAGACCATAGAAAGCAAGGTGTAAAGTAGCGTTAGTGCTTCAGAGTTGAGAAATGAAAGTTACAGAATAAAGCATATCCAGTATCAACACAGACTAATGTCACATAAAACAAGTACATTTGCATCTTTATCACTGTCTTGAAGGCATAGCAAATCATTTTACCAATGACATGATCAGAGGAGACGGGTGTTATATTTTTATGATCCGTCTGTTCACTGCTCAGAGGTCTCATACTTTTGCAGCCGGAATTGAGTGATGATTATTCAGTCGCATTCATTCTGGGACGCTATGAATCAATTTATTACTGCTGAATAACTGCTGAATGACCAACCCCAACATTCACACCAATATTCACCATCAAAAACCAACATTCACTATCAAAACCCAAAATTCTCTATCAAACACCATCACACACCAGCATTCTTCAACACCAGCATTCTTAAACAAACACAAATATTCGACCATCGAATACCAACATTTTTCAGCAAAAACCAGCATTCTTTATTAAACACCAATATTCACCCTTAAATATCAACAGTTTCTATCAAACACCAATATTTCTTTAATAAACACCAACATTCTCCAATAAACACCAGTGATTCCAGTCGATTTATAATGATCAGTAAAAAAGAACTGATAAGCCAAATGAACTATTGCAATAGTCGGAGAACATTTTAGAGATTCTCACCAACCTTTCTTTTTGTTTTGTCTGGGAATCTCAAATGAATTTTTTCCCCTTACAAGTGAAGTTTCTGTGTCTGCCAGGTTCATCAGTTTGCACTGAACATACAACACAGAATAAATTTCTTAACATGCATCAGCTTTATATTTGTAATAAATATGCAAGATAAGATTCAGATCAGTGGAAACTCTGAGTGTGTATGCCTAGTGCTGCCTGCAAAGGGTCGACGGTGCTGGTTTTGTTTTTCTCTTTTTTTCCTTAACTGCGCTCCTGCTCAGATATCGATCAGTGGAACAAGGTGATCGAGCAGCTCGGCACACCATCGCCCGAGTTCATGAAGAAGCTCCAGCCCACCGTGAGGAACTATGTGGAGAACCGGCCCAAATACGCCGGCCTCACCTTCCCTAAGCTCTTCCCCGACTGCCTGTTTCCCGCAGACTCTGAGCACAACAAACTCAAAGGTACGTTTGTGTGAGCGTCAGGCCAACATATGTCATTTTCTCTGTTTAATCTGTATTACATCTTCGTGTCTGCTTTGTTTAGTGTCTGTGGGTGTAAAAGCGCTCATTTCTAGGATCACTTGAATGATAAAGGAGCAAACACTAATTACATATCTAACGCTATAAAATACTCTAGTTAAACACCTACTCATTTAACTGTTCTCACTGTGTGTGTGTGTGAGAGGGTTTTTAAACATCAATTAAAACATTATTGCCTATACAAGATCCTACTCATCACCTGACTTCTCATATGGACATTTTTTAATCTACTTGTATCCAAGGTTTTTATTTGTACCAATTGTGTCTTATTTAAATAGTATTATTAATTTTGTATTCGTAGTTCTAATTTTTGTATCATTTATTGGAATTAGTTTTTTGGGGGAAGTTGGAGCCTTTATACCGTAGGCTTACATCTCGCCCTATAAAAAAAGACACCTATGTGTCTTTCCACCTATGTGGAAAGCACCTATGATCTAGAATCCTCCTCTCTTCTCTCTTATTGGTTCCTCTGAGTGCATTTAAACAATTCATATGTCCTTAAAGATGCCGGGCTTCGATCGATTTTCGGCTCACGGGCTGAAGAACGTAGGATTGAGGAGACAAGGAGGCATCGATTACAGTATTGAGATGCACCACATGGACTGTAGCTTTAAGTCAGGAAACAATACAGCGCTAAACTGCGGTAACACTGACAGGAGAAAATATTAACTAGACCAATAGGGGGCACTGTAGAAACATTGTGGTAAAAATGCCTGGAACATTAACAAAGCAATGTATGTATAAATTTTTTTAAGCAGACAGAATTTAGGGGGGGAATTTTGTCCAAAAAATACATCATGTGTCGGCATGCTATGCGTGTCCAGCAATTTCCTCCCAGTATACCATATTGAAACTGCTTAGTGTAACAGTTTCCTTTTGAACATCACATGGAGGACCTCCAGCACTCTGTGGGATTTGGATTGACTTTAAAGATGCTCCGTGTTGTCTGAAAAACAGCTTTTGAACATCAGAATACAGGCAGATAGAGAGGGAGAGAGTGATCGAGAGAGAGAACTGTGGTGGGAGAAGACAGAATGGAACAAAAATACCACTATATATAAAAATGCAGGACATACTTCCATATTTTCCGGACTATAAGACGCTCCGGAGTATAAGACAGAGCTCCCTATAGTCAAATCAGTATAGGCTAAACATCACTTAATTTTCATTGAATGAGTTATTATTAATTTATTGTTGAATAATGTTCGACAGTTCAACTGTCTCAGTCAAATAAAGTTCAAACAGCATTCAACTACAACGTGCAAATTCCAAAAATGGGCTTACAAATTGCACGTACCCAAATTCAAAGGTGCTCGGTTTAGCGCTGACATTTTCCCTATTGAGCCAATTTAAAGAAATACAACTTTGTTTCAGACGTGAGCGTCGTCCATCTGTAATAACGTAATGCCCGGTGAAAGGATGGACTAATGTTTCACGTTATCTAGACCACAACTGTTTTTCTCTCTTTTCATCCCATACACAAAAATAGGCATGCTAATACTTGGCCGCATTGATTATCTTTGAAATCATGTAAACGAAATCAGTATTTGGGATGGATGAAAAGAAAAAACAGAAAGAAAGAAAGAAAGGTAGAGAAAAAAATGATTTGAAATGATTCAGATGAACAGCAGCCATTTTGGAGCGCGCCAACCTGGAGAGATGAGAAAGCCTTTCTGTTACTAATGCACTAAATATTTAAAGTGAAAGCATGCAGGGAATGTGTGTGTGTGTGTGTGTGTGAGTCAGGTGACAAGTATGGGGAGGGGAAGAGAGTGCAATGATGATTAAGGGAGAAGTGATGAATATGTAGTGCTACATGAGTGATAGTCCTTGTTGACACGTAGCTTATTACTCAGTGACCTTTTCAGCAATCATCACTCTGACTTACATTTTTTTTCGCGGATTACTCTGTATTAATTCCTTTCCTGTTAACATATAAGCGATTTTTTTTTGGTCTCACGTCATGAGAATCGCCATATGTTGGTGGCTAGTTGCCGTTTCTGCCCATCTACTAGAAAATGTTATTAGAACGTTCAATAAGTATTTAACAGGCTGTAACCTTCCGAAAATAACCTTGCTGCAATGTTCTAAAACGTCTACTGTAAAAACGGTTTGCTTCACGTTCTTGTTATTAGAACGTTACTCACACATGGTTCCCAGTTAGACAAAAACTAGCATTATGAAAACGGCAGTGCTAACTTTCCTACGACTAGAAATGTAGGAACGTCTACAAACGTTATGTAAAATACATTTTCAGAACCCCGATTTGAACGACCTTTGAACCAAAAGGTTCAAACTGGGTTTAAACTGGGTTTATGTGAATGGCAAGTCGTTTTTATTGCGTTCTTTGTAAAGCCTATTTAACTATTCGTGATAAACCACGCTGACGGATAACTTACAAACAGCAACAATCTAGCTACTCTAGCGCTTATTTTTCCGTTGCATATTTATAGCTAGGATTCCTCTCGTCCTGCCGATTTTCACAGCAGTGCGGGGACGTTTTCAATCCTCCGTTTTGTTTCAGTTTTCTACATAAATGAGTTAATTACGCCTCAACCCTTAAGTAGCCTAGAATATTGCAGTTGGTTTTATTTGTTTTGTTTTGCTGCTACAGCGTTATCCGCTAAGTAATGTCAAAGCATACAGTCGCGTAGCTCGCCTACTCAACATGGCCAAATGAAATCGTCACCGCAAAGCTTGCTAGCCAAATCAAACATGTCTTCATACACCGGAGTGGAGCTGCCATGACGTCCCGCCCAATTTTAACCCCTCGTTACAGGTTGTTCAGTGGGCAGTGGTGGCTCAGTGGTTGGGGCGCTGGGCTACTGATCCGAAGGTTCAAGCCTCAGCTCCGCCAAGCTGCCACTGTTGGGCCCTTGAGCAAGGCCCTTAACCCTCCCTGCTCAAGGGGTGCTGTATCATGGCTGACCCTGACCTCTGACCCCAGCTCACCAACATGCTGGGATATGTGAAGAATCGATTTCACTGTACTGTACATGTACATGTGACAATAAAGGAGCATTCTATTCTATTCTATATCGTTTGTTTGGTTTTGATCGTGAACGGTTTTTAGACGCGTATCACACGGGACACACACGCTTCCATATTAACCAGCGTTTCAATCCACACTGAGACGTGAGACGTCGTTATTTTTTCACTTGCCCTTGTAAGTGAAGCGTAAAACTCCATAGAGATTCATTCAAGTCCCACACATCCAGCTGCTGCAGTCACACGGCATGTACTGAATAACCCCGGCCTTGCACTCGTCACACTGTTTGGACTTTATGCAGTATTGTGTACAGAGCCCCTGTATTGTCTTGTCTGTAGCACAACATTTCAACTTATTTTTATACATGTATATGGGTGAGATGATAAACATTTATAAGTGACTTATAAGAGACATCAAGCTACTTAACTTATTCAGCCAATCAGGATGTTACCCTGTTGGCTTGTGGGGGTGTTAGAAAACACATCATTACATCGAAAGTTTTGGAAACTTGTCTGGTTTATATTTGAGTTGCGTTAACTGCGTGTAAGCCCTGCTTGTCGCCTCGTCTCGTGTGAGCTGCATATTTTATTTGAATAGATTCAGACCTGTCGCAATTTAGTGTCGTAACTGCACGACTCTCACTAAAACGTGCTGTAGATGACAAAATGTAGTAGAATAGTACACGATTTATTTACGTAGTTTTTAGATGTGCGTCATTTATGGTCCTGTAACCGAGTGTATTTGTGCTATGTCTTCCCCTTTGCAATTTCTTTACAGTCTAAAAGTCAAACAGAAACTGAATTTCCTCATATGTTCAATATTAATAAGTAACCGCGTATGTGCATTATTACACTACTGTTATGCTCATATTATAAAAGTGGCATAAAGTCAAAGAAAAGACAGCTTCATAATCACGATAGGCCTGGATGGATTGTGTATTTCTTTTAGCAGTAGACACTCTCCTCGTCCCATCAACTGGAGCTGGTGTTTTTCTCCATCTAGTGTTCATCTCTTGCCAGTGTTGATGGAATCTTAAACTTAGAGTCTATGTGAATTAATGACTCTGTAAGGAGTACCCATGGTGCCCCATATTCACCCTTCACTACAAGAAAAACCATTTTCGCAGAGGGGAAAAAACGCAAGCCGAGGACAAGTTTTAAGATGATTGTTTTTTTTTCCGTAGTCAGTTACCAACAGAGGGCCCTACAGTACACTCCTGTACTTGTGAGTAAGAATTTGTGAGTAAATTCAGGTCATCTAAAACAGGAAACCCCCACAACACACTGGTCTTCTGTGTTATACGATGACATTTAGAAGTAGTCAATCTGATTGAGTGGTTTGGAGAACGGCGCTGGTGAAGAGGCACGCCCACCCACTGAGCTCATTACAATCAGACTGTCAACTGCTGCTTCGTTTCAATAACAGTGTCTCGGTCAGGGATCTGATCTAATGCTCGGACGGGATCAGTTTTTCAGGACGACGTCTGGAATAAAATATCTGCACGTCTCCTCTGTGATAAAACTCCGGAAATCTATAAATGAAGACGAGCGATGTTTCTAACTGGTGTTTAATGAAGCCGGATGTTTGGGTCGCTGCACATTGTGGTGTGTTCAACATTATTGGGTGATGAATTGATTTCTAGAACTCTACAATCATGATATGAAGCCTGTGTTAATATAAAGTGAGGCTTTATAGCGGCTGGAGCTGTTCATGGTGTCATTTAATCAGCTTGCAGGATCGCGCTCTTTCTTTTTATTCCCTTTCTTTTCTTTTTCTGTACTAACGATCTCTCAGTAAAGACAGTGGAGAGATAAAGTGAAAGCAGTGACATGTTTTAGAGACGCTTCTACACCATCCAGCATTTTGTGATTGAGGGAAATATTTTCTCTTCACCCGCGGGCAAGATGACTAAATACGGCGAGTAGCAGCTGCCAAAAAACAGGAGGTCATTCAGAAATTCAGAAATTTTCTCGGGGGGTGGTGTGTGTGTGTGTGTGTGTGTGTGTGTGTGTGTGCAGGTGTAGAAAAACAGACATTGCTGATCCGGATGGAAATAAAATCACAGAGTAGCACCTGTAAATGATGGAATTAAATCTCTTTGTGCTTGTGTGTATGTGCATTTGAATAAACTACTAGTACATGAACTGATCTAGCTGCTCACGTGTGTGTGTGTGTGTGTGTGTGTGTGTGTGTGGAGGAGTTTGAGGTAAGGGCAGAGGGGAGTTGCAGCAGCGAGTGAATGAGAAGCAAGCAGGCATAGAACGTAATGGTCATTTCTTTGCTGCGAGTCACGTATCTCTGACAAGCTCTCAGCAGTAAGGTGAAACTCTCATATTAGCGGCTGTGCAGCAGACCAAATTGTCACGCTAAGTGAGATCCATGTTAATGTCGTGAACAGATACTGAACCAACTCACAAAGTTACACTTCAGCTGTTCCACCTACGGCAATTAAATCATTATGCTGTTGCACGTCCTATATTTTCTTTGGTGCTGTGACCTATGCTGCATGACCTATGAATGTTTTATCAGCACGTTCCCCCTATCGCTTTCCTCTCCGTGATGTGGCATTAGAGTTTGGCCTTGCACTGTATCAAATCATTTTTGTTTCTGCTCTTTTCAGTGCTAAAGGACATGGAGGATCTCACGCCAGAGATCCCAAGCAACGAAAAATCATGTCAGACAGACGAGTTGGACGATAAGGCCGCCATGCCCAGGCCAGATCGTGTCCAAAATGTGCCAGGTAAGCTCCTTTTCCTCTACAGCGCACAGCTGGACTCAAGCAATTAACACACAGCTGTGATTGATATACTTGGAGAGAACCGACAACACGGAACCCGAGATGCTTTAAATGCATTTCCTTGTTTGGCTTTTTGGTTGGTTTAATTAATGTGCAGCGTGAAATCAAACCAAAGCAACTAGCAAACGAACCCAAAGTATCAATTTTGCTCTGATTCGTACTCGGCAAATGGACTAATAGGTGTGAAAGCCACCTTAAAGTTCCGACTTGCTTCCCCACCATGGGAGTTGCTCAGAGGGCGTTTGGTTAGCATTGGCAATGTGTCTCCCAAATATTTTTTTATTTCTCAGAAATAATCAATCATAACCCTCCTCACTGTTAATGCTCTCTTTTAAAAAAAATGCCTTTTATGTAAAGAACTTTTAGTTGCTTGACTCATTGTCGTGGCAATGAAATGGCCCTACCTCCACAGTTAGTAGGGGTCAGTAACCCTGAGCACGGGAGTATGACCTAATGACATCCTCCTTACATTTGTACAGCATCTATAAGTGGCTACTCGTTGTACCTTAACTAGCAATGTTAGCGATTAGTAGCGGTGCTTCTCAGCATGATGGAGCAGGGTCTAAGACTAACATTAAGCTGTTAGAGAGGAGCTAGTGTGGGAGTTACTGCACCAGTACTGTGACGGTTTGGGAAACTCTACATGAGTGTACATTGGCTCATGAGGGTCAGATAGGACTACAGGACATTCCTCGGCTTATCCTTCATTGTCCCTCACACAGCAGGAGCCAAACAGAGTTCGTGACCCTTACAAGCGATACGTCACACCCCACCAAACTCCACACAGTTAACACCCCCCTCCACACACACACTGCTGTGGAATGCTGATAAAAAACATCATGACCAAGGTCTAATTATACTTGTGCATGTGTGAATATGTGCACAAGGGGGCAGTATTGCATTTACCAAACAAGGAGAACTGGGTACTATGGATAGAAGAAGTAAAATACTGGATGTGACACAGAATTTAGTTGTTGATGCTGTACTTGAGGATGACTGTGGCATTGCCTGTTTTTAATGCCTTTTTTTTCTTCCCTATCTGTCTTTAAGCTGTTCCATTTTCCAGCATGCTTCACTCCATCTTTACTCCGATACGCTTATGTCCATCTTCTCAGAAGTATAAATAAGCCTTCAAGCAACGAGACTTTAGTTCTCTCATTAAGGGTGCTGATCAGGCAAGGCCAGAGATTTTTGAGGCCTCTACATTATCTTTGTAGGTAAACTGCAGTAAAAAGCACTTAAAAAAAAAGTGATGGGTATTTCAGGCAAAATGACACTTCAAATTTTTTATTTGAATAATATTCAACCTGCCGCCCACGCACGCGCTCAAAAAATTCCATGTGTGGCACAAAAACATGAAGCCTTCATCGGTTGCGGTGTGTTAGGCGGTATAAAGTACGCCGTCACATTCCACATTTACACTTAATTTAATTTCACAACATCCTCATGAGGCAGTGAGTTAATTTACACCATGTTTAACTAGCCAAGTGTCTTCATGGTCTCCTTATCGTACCACCACACAGTTAATCGACTGCATGAGAGTCAAAATGGCTTCGCACCAGCTTTGGATTGCGCCTCACAGCCGTAATTAAAGTGATAAAGTTAAATCAAACTCAAATTTGACCCCGTCAATTTTAACCCCGGGTTTAAACCCTCATGTGAACCAGTTCCATTTTCAATGCCTCTGATCCTCCCCCAGTTAAATAGGGGGTCAGTGAGTAGACATAGGGAGCAATGAAGGCTTAAAGTGGCTGTGCTGTGAGGTGCCTGTGGTAGTAGGGTTGATTATTTGCCCTCCCCTGGCTACAGGAAGTGATCAAAAAGAGCTTCCCCCTTTCTGATTGTGACCTCTCTTTCTCTCCCCCTCTGTTTTCCTTCTTCCACAGAAAGGCTGCCCTTAGCTCAGGTAATACCAAGTAGCTTGGGTTGCATTTTTGGAGGTTGGTGGAGTTTAGAAATGGGCTCTCTAGCTTCTGTGCCCACATGCACCAGAGTTCATATGAAGTGATTGAAGAGAATGGCAACTAAAAGGCATCACACTTACACACACACACACAGACACCAAGGCCATCATACACCAACACACAGGGCCTGGTAGGAAAGTGTCACGCATGCTCTCCCACTAGGCCAGCATTGTTAGACTGCTGACCTCAAAAACATCCCCCTTTTCCTGAAGAAGTGCGTTTGTGTGTATATTTTGACCGTCGCCTCTCCATTCAGTCGCTCATCCCCTGGCAGGCTTCCCATCATCCACCTTCCCTCTAGAAATATCCCCTGATACAGTCATAAAACACTTCTAGTATAAAGTGTCTCAGAGATGGGCACTAAACAAACCCGCAGGCCCTGCATGCCTTGAGCTGGACCACCAGGCTGTAAATGCTCCAGTCTCTCTCGCATCAATCTTCCCGTCGATGCTCCTGCTGCAATCTGCTGTCTGTTGTCTCGCTTTTCTGCACTAGATCAATACTCCTTCTGCAACCAATACCTCATTGTCTAACATCCGAGTCGTTTCCAAATCACCATGGAACATGTTCGAGTACTTCAGAGAAATGGAGGTTAATTAGGCCTAATGTTTTCAGTATCTCTTCAATGGAAATCAAGGCTTTATTTCTTACACTTGTTCTGCCTATAACTCATCGAGAAGAAATGATTCGTAAATCATTCAGTTGGTGGTGATACAACTACTAAAATGTTGAATAGTGTAGTAAATAATGATGGCTCCAGCCAGACACTATATGAATGCTAATCTATAGCATTGCAAGTAAGGATAATTAATAATAAAAACTTTACAGTCTAGTGTTATGATTAGAGATTACGAGATGAACCTTAAAATGTATTGATCCAAAGGACTGAAGAGATTTTTTAACATGTCGGAAGCTTAAAAGTTTGAGACACAAATGTACCAAACACTTGCCTCAGAGTTTTATGATCTTCCCTTGTCCATATTAGCCATGTTCATTAGCCATGTTCATTAGCCAGTCTAATCTTGATGAATGTTTATGCGTACAGGAAACAGATGATTCTAGATTGGATAATGGGCAACTCATTAGGATGGATGGTTAACGTTATGATGTTTTAGAATGAACAGATGACAGAAGGAATGAGACCGTGGGTTCTTTGCATACACACAGAGAATAGATGTGAGGCATAGTGTTTCGATAGACCTAGAGAAAAGGTGCGTTTCCTTGCAGAACAGAGGAAGTTCTTGTACACTCGCACTACCACAGATAGTCAGACATACACACATGGCCTATATCTGTGTCTGATCATAAAACTTAGGCAGGTTTTGATGCTGTTAAACAGAGTGCATGTCAAAATAAACAAGGTAGTTTTTGCTATGAATAAATAGACACGTTTCCACTGAGGTTCCGGAACCTTTTGAGGAACTAGAGTACTGGAACTATCCTGAACGAGACCTACACTGTTCCTGGAGAAATTTAATTTTACAGTCTTGAGACATTTTTGCCTCGCCACTTGTGAAAAAACGAAAGCGCTGTAGAAACGTTTTGCTTTGCCAATTGTACGGCATTGCCTTTAATATAAAACATATTTCTATATTTATATAGAAAAAAAGGTTCCTAAAACTATGATCCAGGAACTAAAATCAGCCCTAGTTCCTTCAGTAGAAACGTGCCTAAAGTTCCTGAAAAAAGCCCCAGCAGTTGAAATGTGTCTCATAGGATGAACCCATATGTTATGGCTTGTCATAAAGGTTTTACTATTTATCTTTTTTTTTTTTTTTTGTTCCAGTCTGCATAGAGCCAGGAGACCCTCCGCTGTTGCAGAGACAGCTGGAGACCTCCAAGTCTGGCATTCAGCAGATCATTGAATGTTTTCGCACAGGTACCGTACATATTAATTCAAATGTGTCGACCCTTGTGGCCTTCCTGGAGTTGAGAGAGGAGGAAGCCAGGGTGTGAAAGCAATGTGGATTACGGATCAAGAGTATTGTGTCCTTGCATAATAAAACCCTGAACTTTGGTGTTTGTGCCCTTTTACAGGTACTACACAGTTGAAACACATTTTACTCAAAGATGTAGACACAATCTTTGAGTGTAAGCTCTGTCGAAGCCTATTCCGTGGCCTTCCTAATCTAATCACGCACAAGGAGTTCTATTGTCTCCCTAGGCTGCCAGAACCAGAAGGTCCGTGTTGAAGTCCACACTTTTCTACTATATCTTTGATAGCCGTTTTATTGAATATTTTCAGCGTTTTTTTTGTCACCTGCTGCTCTGTAGAGGATCGTATCAGTAGTTTGAATGATGTAATATAATTACAGTGGAAATGTATGATATTGAAAGAGTAATTGAGCTGTCTTGTGTCATTGTTGTAGAGCCCTCAGGAGACTGCAGGCAGAGCGTAGCCATTAAAGAGCTCCTGGAGGCCATTTACCCCCGGTCGGAAAGGCAGGAGTATGCGATGAGACTGGAGCCCATACCAGGCAACCAGAATGCTGTGTTCCAACATCTGACTAAAGCGAGTGATGTTGACCCTCAATCTGACTGCCAAAGCTCCAACCACAGTATGGAAGACTGGAAACACACCCAACCCCAGAGCCATGGACGAGATGTGGAGGAACATCATACAGATGGGGAAAGCGAGGGCGAGGACGTGGACGCAAATGAAGGAGAGGCCGATACACGCGCAGACAGCAAAGATGCGGAAAGGGATGCAGACGAGGATGAGGATGAACAGGAGGCCAGGGGGGACGCTGAGGAGGATGAGGAGAAGGAGAAGGAGAAGGAGGAGGTGATCAATGGTGGCATGGATGACGTGACGATCACATGCTGCCTCTGCGGCAAGGACTTCAGCTCACACCGCAGCGTGCGCCGCCACTGTCGCGAGGTGCACAAGCAGCGGCTGGAAGAGCTGCGCAAATTTACGGAGACACGCACGGTGCCCATCAGCCTGCTGTCTGTGGTGAAGGAGCGCCAGGTGCATTCACCGGTGCCCACTGGAAAATGCTGCCCGGTCTGTTTCAAATCCTTTGCCACTAAAGCCAACGTCCGGCGGCACTTTGACGAGGTGCACTGCGGCCTCCGGCGTGACCTCGTCACGCTTGATATTTCCACCAAGCCAAGTGATCTGGAAGCCATGCCTCCTTGGCCGTGTGCTCCCCTCTCTCCCAATCCCAAGGCCCTTTCACCCCTCCCCCAGTACAACCTGGCCACCTGCAAGTGCCTCCTGTGCAAGAGGAGCTACAGCACGCAGGCACGTCTCAAGAGGCACATGCATTTTGTTCACAAGATCCTCGCTGGCAAAAGTTCTGTCTCCAGCTCCTCCAGCGCCAAAAGGCCTCAATCTGAAGAAGGCACCGACTCTAGGCCCGCACACGTGCGCCTCAAGCGGCCCCGGGAGGACGATGAGGACGAGAAAGCAGCTCAAGTGTTGCACAAGCCCAAGCTCTCGGTGGGCTTTGACTTCAAACAGCTCTTCTGCAAGCTGTGCAAGCGGCAGTTCAGCTCGTGCCAGAACCTCGCCAAGCACATCGAGCTGCACACCGACAACGGCGGCGACATTTTCATCAAGTTCTACCGCTGCCCCTTGTGCCGCTACGAGTCCCGCCGCAAGAGGGACGTGCTGCGCCACGTCGCCGTCGTGCACAAGAAGAACTCTGCCTACTTGGCCAAGATCCTGCCAGGCCTGGAGAGCCGCGCCGTGAAAAAGTCTGCTGAAACCGTGCTCGGCAGCTCAACAAGGCACGGGCAGCAAAGCAACGTCGATGGCCATCACAAGGAAGACTCGGTCTCCTCACGCAGCCCGCAGAAGGTCAGCCCTCCTTTTTCTGCACCCCCTGTCACGCAAAAACAGGATGTACCCCCTCCCTCGCCGCCTGTCACGCGCAGGCAAAGCCTGTCTCTTCACACTCCTCTTGTCATGAGCAATCAAAACTCAAATGGACTATTCAACGGTGAAGAGGCGCAGGACGTTACGGAAGTGCGCGTCACCAAGAACTTCTCGCTGCACGCATGTGACACGTGCGGCCGCGCCTTCGCCAAGAAGGTCTACTTGGAGTCGCACAAGAGGAGCCACCGAAACGCAGCCAAGACTGATGGCAAGATGGCGGGAGTAAGCACACGCTCCAAGTCCCTTCTCTGGTGAGTGCCAAGGTTCTGCTGCACAGAGGGATGCTGTGATCGTGATCTTAGCTGACACAGCCTCTCAAAGGATTATTGAGCGGGCTACAAAGATCCCAGTGTGAGTTTAAATTAGAGTGGACCAACTTGAAGCTCTGACAGGAACCTGACAGGGCTAGTTCATCTCTGCGATATGCCTTGTGCAGCCACTATCAAGAGTTGGCTGGCATTTTTCTCCTGTTGCAGAATATAGAGAGAAAATGAGACTGTGGAAAAGGACACAGACTACAGTAAGAGTTTTAATAAGGGGACGGAGCTTCTTGTCAGAGCTTCTACCCAGAAAAAAAGGAAAGAAATAGTGTTTCCAACTGCAAGGCCCCAGAAATGAGGGTGCGTCACTCTCACCTCAAGGTTTTAATGGCCTGCGGGGTTTGGCACTCAGCAGGAAGAGAGGCACAGCAGGGACTAACTTTAAGAAGCAATTAAGATGGCCCATCCATGTCCTTGGACCCAGCACTTGGTCGATCATGGTGCGCTGTCAGAGGACTTGGGGAAACTCATAAGGCTCTCTGATCTCTAAATAAGTGTAACAGAGTTGCCTTGGGTGTCCATGTCCCCTTTTCTCCCCTGCCTTGCCTCCCTTCATGCTTATTGACGTTTAGGTCTCAATAGCCAGGTTTCCATCCAAGCGATTTTATGCGGAAAAAGTTTTAGCGATTTGAAATGCCTGCTGATGGTAGGCAATGGAAGCAGCATTTATCTGTGATATTTTATTTCATCGTTATGGGATAGAGCGAGAGATGTAATACACACATTCCGCATTAAACAAGGTCCGAGTAAAATACATAAGCCTCAAATCATATTATTATTATTATCCAGAACATGTTTTCAAATAAACGCTTTCTGTTAGAAACTGGAGTGATGCTGCGGAGGAGGGAAGATTTGGGCACAACATTGGCAGAGCAGCTGGATTAAGGAGGAGATGAGAATCTTAGTTTAATTATAGAAAATAATGTGATGTCTTTATTTGATGGGAAACTACAGCACATTAAAAGAGCAGTTTCTTTTCAATTTACGTGATAAGTCGCCGTCGTCTTATCGATGTTCACTGTGGAAACGATAAACTTGACGATCTTAATCAGTGCACTGTAGATCAGGTCTAATCTGTAGATCAGGTCTGTAGAGCAGGTCTAATCTGTAGATCAGGTCTAATTATCAGGTCTATTCTGTAGATCAGGTCTAATCAGGTCTATTCTGTAGAGCAGGTCTAATCTGTAGATCAGGTCACATGATCAGGTCTATTCTGTAGATCAGGTCTGTAGATCAGGTCTATTCCGTAGATTAGGTCTAATTATTAGGTCTATTCTGTAGATTAGGTCTAATTATCAGGTCTAATCTGTAGATCAGGTCTGTAGTTTAGGTCTAATTATCAGGTCTATTCTGTAGATCAGGTCTAATGATCAGGTCTAATTTCTAGATCAGGTCTGTAGATCAGGTCTGGTCTAATGATCAGGTCTAATCTCTAGATCAGGTCTAATGATCAGGTCTGTAGAGCAGGTCTAATCTGTATATCAGGTCTAATTATCAGGTCTATCCTATAGATCAGGTCTGTAGATCAGGTCTAATCTGTAGATCCGGTCTGTAGATCAGGTCTAATGATCAGGTCTATTCTGTAGATCAGGTCTAATGATCAGGTCTATTCTGTAGATCAGGTCTAATAATCAGGTCTAATCTGTAGATCAGGTCTAATGATCAGGTCTAATCTGTAGATCAGGTCTGTAGATCAGGTCTAAGGATCAGGTCTATTTTGTAGATCAGGTCTAATGATCAGGTCTATTCTGTAGATCAGGTCTAATAATCAGGTCTATTCTGTAGATCAGGTCTAATAATGTGAAGCATTTTTATCACAAAACGTCTACTGCAAACGAGCTTCCGGCAGAAAAGTTCGCAAACTTTTTTTTTTGCGCATTTTCATTTTAGAGCTTGCATTATGGCGCATAAAGTGGATGGAAACTTGGCTAATGACAGACTGCTTTTTAACAATCACTCTTTCTCTGGTTCTCTGACTGCAATATGTTCTGAGCCCGGGTTTGTCTCCCAGATACAGTACATTAGAGCATACAGAAAACAAAACAAGACACTTGATTACAGTTTGGTCATGGTCTACTTGCGCCTGAGGGTTCCCTCGGGCGCCGCTGCTACGAAACAGATGAGAATGCACCGTGTTTAACCGGGTTTGTTGACCATGCACCACTGTCTCACAGCTGTTTATCTCCCTCTCTCTCTCATTTTCAGATCCCTTTTGGGGAAAAACACTGGATTTCTGGCAGCAAGGCAGGAGTTTCAGTGGATGTTAGAATAAAGAGCTGCTAATGCCGAAGATGAAGAAGTGCTGCATTGTAAATACTAGACTGTACATACAAAAGACTGGTTCATAGCTTTGGCATTTGTTACTGTGGGCAGGGGAATAAAAACGCAGACAGAGAAAAACTTCATGGTCAAGGGCATTTTGGAGCCGTCTGTAAGACGGGCTTATGTAGTTATGTAATAAATAAGTATGTTCCCTTTGGTTACTACGATGTATAGCCTGTCTAGCCCTCACTGTGGGGGTTGTGAATGAACTGTATTACAGGCTTTAACCACTATCCAATAATCGGAGAGAGAAAACAAGAAACTATTAGTTCTCTTACTACACCTGCCTGCAGGTATCTGTAGCTGCAGTATCGCAATCTCAGCCCAAAAACTATTGTTCCCGAATCCAGTTTTAGTGGATCAGCCCCAGGCTATGTGGTGAAGCTCTCGAGTTAAAGACTCTAGCATCGGTGCAGGTGGTGAAGCACATATAACTCATTGGTATTCAATGCAAAATGCTTTTCCTTTTTTTATTACTGAGGGACGTATGACTCAAGACCGCTGGAATGTTTTGTATGTTTCTTTGTTTTTTGTATTTTTTGCCCTTAGACAGGTGTTCTTTAAGTTAAAACAAAAGTATACTCGAGGGAATACTACAGGCTTTGTTTATGACATGGTTTATGTTGAAATACCTGCTTTTATTTTTTGATAGTTCTTCAAGTGAAAGGACCAATCAAATGCCCCATTCTAACATGAATTTCTGAATTACCCTGTGGCGTTTTGCAGATGAAAATAAGGAGAACTACTATCAATTGATATGTATGCGTTTATGTTGAAAAGATTTAAGGACGGACCTTTTGTTTTTCTTGTTTTTTAAGCGTTCAGTGCATTTGTCCACAGAGCTGTGTTTAGACAAATGTGATTCCAGTTGCATTTAAGGATAGAGGATGCCAGGGATATATACTTTTTTTACAGGGGCTAAATGAATATATCCCATAACAAGCATTGTTTTTTTGTTTTTTTTCAACAATAAAGAGACTGGAATATCTAGGCTCAGTGTTTATTTGTAGCAGTGCAAAAAGAAAGTACCGTCTCGACTGAAATCATTTTATATATCATTTTCTACTAGTGTAGAATAATAATGAAGACATGAACACTATGAAATAGCACATCTGGAATTATACAGTGATTAATAAAAGTGTTCAACAAATCCAAAACTAGTTTCTATGTGAAATAGTTAACAGTGTTCCTGATGAAGCTCTGCACACTCT
>JAOUQW010000014.1:680820-691082 GCA_028565825.1 Olivaichthys viedmensis
AGAATAAGTCTGTAATGTAATGAAACGTGGAGAAGGTGAAAGGGGTGTGCAGACTTTCCGGCTTGACTGTACATTTATATTTACATTTTCAGTGTTTAGCAGACTTCCTTATCCAGAGTGACTTACAGAGGTGCTTTGTAGTCTCTATTGACAAAAATATCCTCATGCTAGCACAAATAGGCCAGGGTCTAAGGCAGGGGGTTGTCAAGTGGCGGGCCGCGGACTGGATGCAGACCCAGCAAAGTAGTTCAGTGGACTGAACCGAGCACTTAAAAATATATTGTAGCAAAGCCGATCAACATATGGAAAAAAAACTGGCCGTAGTTCAGCGACAGTTTTCTAAAAATGAACCAGCGCAGCAGATCCTTTGTTATGGCTTATCCAGTCACATGCAGTTATGTAAATTATTTAGCTGAAGTCAGATCATTGGTCTAGAGACTAGCTGCAGGACTAGAGAGATTAGGTCAGAAAGGGAAGAATTTTCACAGACTTTCATAGATTTTTCATTTCATTTACTCTCTCTGGTCTGATTAGTGAAGTGACGACATGGCTTCAGAAAAAAGAAAATTCGACTACAAAAATGAAATGTTTAGAGACAAATGGACAGAGATGTGTCTTATCTGTTCAGAGGAAACAGGAAACAAAACATAACCACTTTGAATGGACCTGCCCACAAAATTCAGTTCGGAGGACCAGAGTGCTTGTCCATGCCCAAGAGCTTGCAAATAAATGCTTGTTAAGAATAGTCTGGGTTTTAAAACAATGTATGGGCCATTCAGTCATGGTACTTTGCTTCTCTATACCTTTGTGAGCAAGGAATTTTATGTAACTGAACCTTCACGCATTTTAGTTGAATACCTTTGGTCTAAGGAATACCATGAAACTATAACCCTGTTAGAGAGGAGTTAGTATGACAGTTAGTACAGCAAAGAAAGTGTTTAAAGTGCTTAATTGCTTAGTGAAGAGGTGGGTTTTCAGTCTTCGTTTGAAGATAGCCAGTAACTGAGCTGTTCGGACAGTCAGGGGAAGTTCATTCCACCACCTGGGTGCCAGAACAGAGAACAGTCTTCTTGAGTCTTCCTTGAGTCTTGAGGGATGGCGGTTCAAGTCGAGCCGTACTTGTGACTCGAAGGGTATGTGGTACAAAAACGGGGTTTGATCAGTGTCTTTAGGTAGGTGGGGTTCTGTTTTTGGCTTTGTAGGCCATAATCAGTGTTTTAAATCTGATGCAGGCAGTTACAGGAAGCCAGTGGAGGGGACGCAGCAATGGGGTCCCCTCCTGTCCCCTTGTAATAGTGCAGCGAATTCTCCCATGTACATCAGGCAGCTGAAAGTGTTATTCGTCTCTGCGGCACCTGTTTCTCCTTTATCCTCCCCTCCTGCCAAGCAGGTAGAGAAGGAAACAGCTGAGAGTTATTGCGAGCTTCGAGGTACTCGGCAAATTATGCTTTCCCTTCTAAAATAAGCATGTTGTGAATACAGTATAATTTAACCAAGCTGCAGCATGAAAGGTAAAACAACTGGAGCTGCTGTGTGGAAATAATCCATGTCTGAATAAGATGCTACTGATTGAGATCTAAGCATGTGGCATTTAAGCTGACAATTTCTTTCTGTGCTGTCTTGCAGGAAGTGCAGGGACTCCGGTTTCCTTCAATCAAAATGGCGATGCACCTGGACGCTACGACATCTTCCAGTATCAGATAAGCAACAGTTCCACGGCGGAGTACAAAGTGATTGGGAGCTGGACAAATAAATTACACCTAGATGTGAGTAAGAGAGACTATCCCACTCGTGTGAATGTGGTGAAAAGTGATAAGGCTATGCCCAAAGCTTAATTTCTAAGTGCAAAACAAACCAGTGAATTCTGAATGAGAATTATTTCATTGTGTTTACAGCAAGAAGAGAGAGCACAGCAAACTAGTGGTGTTGTATTTCCCTGGTGTTGTGTGTACTGTATATATATTTGTTTAATAATGCATTCAGTTTACTTTCTCTTTGTATTTTAACCTTGTAAAGCCACTTAGCTTGCTTGTTTCTAAAGTGATATATAAGGCCTAGTCCACACTAACATGGGTAAATCTGAAAATGCATCTTTTCTAATCCGCTCCAAAGTGGATACATTTGTATAGCTGTTTGGGCGTTGTAGTGTGGATTAGGGGGGGTTGAATGTAGCCTTTTGAAAAGTCTAACGTATGATTGCTATGTGATCTCCACAAATCCAAGATGGCGGAACCCATTGCGATGCTGTTTTCTGTATTTTAGGTATTTAAATTTCATGTTTGACTGCTTTTATAGTGTACAAGCGATACTGTGGCGTGAAAGAAAGTGTGGTTTATGTTCATTGTCTCAGAAACGTTGATGTCGGAGGTCGAAAGCATTATCAGCCGTACAACAAACGTACAATAAATGGCAAAAATGACATAATGGTCATGAGTCAGACACACAGTGCGCATACCCAGCATGCTTTGTTCAGGAGACTGGGATGAAAAGCAGTGTCTCATTGTGACTAATGCAACGTGCTGCAGTCCTTCAACCCTGGCTTCTCTCCTCGAAAGTGCTTTCGACATCCTGCTTATGCTTTTTACATTTAGAAAGAAATTGTAGACTTGTTAGATAAAATCAACTCTGCTCCTCAATTACCAAATATATTGTAACGTTCCGGTGGAAGTTAAGACACGACTCTCGGGGGCATTTAACCCCACTTTAATCGGGCTGCTGTTGGCCACAGCCCACGCCAAAATAAAGGTACAAAGGATTGCCAACTCGCACGCAACAACACAGACAATAACACTGGCTCCTCCACTTCCCTCATACTCTCACTCGCTCCCCTAGCCCCTGTCCACCAACCAACATCAGCGCACCCAATCATGTGATCCTGGATGCACCCATGATTGGCCGAGAACAAGTTCCCCAAGCGGCTGCCTCTACCTTCATAAACCCTCCTTTACATTTAACAGCCTGTTAATAAAACATTGCCTTTAATTGTTTATCCAACAGTACCCCAAGGTCGTTACAATATGAATGTTACACTTTTAAAATGAGCAAATACTTTATTATCATCTGAGAGGGTTCAAGTATGCAACAGTATTCTCTAAAGTACTTACTGAAAACTGATGCAAAAAGCAAGGAGACAAAGGAGACAAAAAACAGGATTTCTAAATAAAAAGCTGAGGCAGGTCTACTTTTAATCACAAGCATCACTCGCAACTCAGCAGGTGGAAGATGGTTTTCTTATATCGCCCCAAAACTCTGGAATAGTGTGAAGAGCGAATAGTGCTCTATAGCTCTGTAGGTGTTTTTAAATCCATATTAAAAACATACTTGTTTAATTTAGTCTATTCTTCGCTATTGGGTCTTTTATCTTGTTAAATAGACTTTTCATGATTCATAGTACTAACACTATATTTATCGCCAATTCATTAGTGATTGTACATTGGTTCTTTAATGTGCCTGATCATAAATACGTTGTTTTTAGATGTAAAGCACTTTGAGATTTTTAACTCAAAATAAAAAAGTTCTATATAAATAAAAATTATTATTATTATTAACACCAGATTTTTTTTTCTGGTGACGACTTGTCAGGAACAGAAATTATTTGTCACGTAAAAATTCTGATGATCTGATCCAGATGGGGCTGAAGCTTGAATAGCTGCTTGCTCCTCAGTGACTGATAAATAGAGCGGTGAATGAAGCCCTAATAGCAAATGGGCAGGAAAATATGGCAAAGCCAAAGAGGGATTATTTAAAGATTTGGCTCTAATTCTCTAATATGCCAGTACTGCTTAACTTGATGAGTCACATTAAATGGATGTGACTTATCAAGTTTTTTTTTTTTTACCTGTTCAAAAATTAGGCCAAATCTGTTCCTTAGCTAAACTTAATTAGCCTGCATAGTATTAATAATTCATGTGTGACTTCTGCATCTCAGATGGTCACGCTGAGAGCTCTAGAGTTTGATTGTCCCTGAATGTGAAATTAAATTCTTACTTAAAACGGGTGAACCTCAAATGTTATCTGTATTTCATGGCGTACTCTCCATTATCAATTTGTCAATACCCTGTATGTGTCATAGCTCATTTTGCAACGAACCTTACATCAAAAGTTAAAGCATTGATAAAGCTTTATCTGGGGAAAAAACTGAATTTGATGATTATGTAGTAATGTTCTCTGCAGTATTATTGGTGAGGACCAATAAGATGTGCTTCTGTCTGCAAATATGCACATTGTACCGTTCGACCTTGCCAGGCTGAAAAGCTAAATTCTTGTCAAGAAAATGGCTGGTTTTATTAGTGAGAACCAATCAAAATGAGCTTCCTAATGTACCTATTGCAGTGGACCTTGAATCAAAGCTGCATCACAAAGCATGGCTAAAACTTCATCTGATAATTGTTAATTGTTTTGTATTGTTCTTTTAAGTTTCACTGGTAAGGACTATTCAAATGTGCTTCTCTCTGCAGGTGGATGCCATGCTCTGGAGGACAGGTGACCCCGCACCGCCAGCGTCCGTGTGCAGTGTGCCGTGCCGGATGGGTGAAAGGAAGAAGGTCGTAAAGGGCGTCTCGTGCTGTTGGCACTGTGAGCGCTGCGAGGGCTACCACTACCAGGCGAGCGAGTTCCACTGTGAGACGTGCCCCTATGAACAGCGGCCCAACCGCAACCGTACCGGCTGCCAGCCTATTCCCATCATTAAGCTGGAGTGGTACTCGCCCTGGGCGGCCGTGCCCGTCTTCATCTCAGTCCTGGGCATCCTGGCCACCAGTTTTGTGGTGCTCACATTCATGCGCCACAATGACACACCCATTGTGCGGGCATCGGGCCGTGAGATGAGCTACTTGCTATTGACGGGCATCTTCTTGTGCTATGCGATCACCTTCCTGATGATTGCTACGCCGACTTTGGCTGTCTGTTCTCTCCGCCGCATATTCCTGGGCCTGGGCATGTGCTTCAGCTATGCAGCACTGCTCACCAAGACCAACCGCATCCACCGCATCTTCGAGCAAGGCAAGAAGTCGGTGGCGGCGCCGCGCTTCATCAGTCCCGCATCACAGCTGGCAATCACCTTCAGTCTGATCTCTCTTCAACTGTTCGGCGTGTTTGTGTGGTTTGCCGTTGACCCGCCTCACACAGTGGTGGACTACGGCGAGCAGCGCACCGCCAACCCGGACAAGGCACGTGGCGTGCTCAAGTGCGACATTTCGGATCTTTCTCTCATCTGCTCGTTGGGCTACAGCATCCTCCTGATGGTCACATGCACTGTTTACGCCATCAAGACCCGCGGGGTGCCAGAGACCTTCAACGAGGCCAAGCCTATTGGATTTACTATGTACACTACCTGTATTATTTGGTTAGCTTTTATACCCATCTTCTTTGGCACAGCGCAGTCAGCAGAGAGGGTGAGTTTTCTTTTGTAGATTTTCTTGCTGTGTTTATTTCATGTGTAAGTGCGCTGAGTGTGTTTGTCTATCGGTGTTAGAGTGCAAAGCTAAAAGGTTATAATTTGTTCTGGTGGTTAATCCATCGTCAGACCCAACAGGGAATCTGGGCCAGAAAATCCCCCAGGCTGAAAGGCTCAGAAAGCCTCCTCGGTCAACCTTTCATTATGCCTAACGTTGGCTACAGGGGCACTCTAGAAACCAGGCATACAAGATATTGATCTTTAAGACAGGAAATTAAGCCATTTTCAGGCATTTTAATCAAGGTAGACATTTGTAGCTGGTTTTGGCATTTGCAAAACATCAGACGAGGAACAACTGCTGTGTAGAAAGTGGGAAGGGAAGGAAAGCTTGCGATAGATTTAACATTTTTTCTAAGATTGTTATATAAAATCTCATTAACGCTTTGCTCTTCGGTCACCTCATTAGCTGCTCACTGTATGCTAGCGCATAGACACTTATTGATGTACCAATTACTCCCTAAACCAACACTTTCATATGTTTTTTTTAAATTATTTATTTACTGCTAGTGCTGTAAAATGATTAGCTCTGTAGGCACTACCTCCCGTTTTTGCCATCATTTCATGCCACCGTTTTTTACTGCATGAGATGAGAAAATTACATCATGAATCACTCAATTAGCATGGGGGACAATGTCCTCGTCACTTAACAATAATCAGAAGCTTTTCTGGAGTTATGCTCTAATGTTACATGCTGAAGCAAGAGAGGATGGAGTAAATTAATGCATTTACTAATAGGCAAACACCAAATGTCAACCTATTCTATCATGCATGAATTATAAAAAAGAGAAAAACCCAAGTTTGTATATTTTGCATTAAGTAGAGCCGCTGTTGCGTCTGTTGCTGATGTGTGAAACTGTGTATCGTCGAAGTAGCAGATGAGTTGACTATTATGAGGTCATGCTTTTGATCAAAAATGATCAGAAATTAATTTGACCTCTTTATAGTCGACCTATGAATACAGTTGTGTGCATGAAAATGTCCCAAATGTCTGCATTTTGACATGTTCAACTTTGAAAATTGCATAATAATGATATCAAATACATCATCGTATAAGCATCAGCTTAGTTTACAGTTTACACTTTCACACCTATTAGTTCATTTGCCGAGTCTGAATCAGAGCGAAATTGATACTTTTGGTTCGTTTGCTATTTGGTTTGGTTTGATTTCACACTGCACATTAATTAAACAAACCAAAAAACTAAAAAACGTGGACTAAGGGGCGTGTAGAAGGGGTCGGGGCTGAAAACGTGCTCGCAAAACGCTTTTATTCATTGGTTAGAAATACGGCGACGTAAAACGTTAAACAAACCTTTGGCAAGTGTGCGTAGAAATCACAGAAATCACCCGAGCATGATTAGATAACTATAAATAACTATTTTAAAACACTTTGTGTACTGTATCCAGTGTTTTAATTTCTTATTTGGTGTTTCAGTCCAGATATCCAGAACACATCATATTTCTGCAGCACTTCAGCTCTATCCTTTGGCTCAGTTTAGGTCAGTTTAGCAGCTCGCATCTAAAAAAAATTCTGCCCACAACCCACAATACAGCATATTTGGTTCACTTCCTGCAGTCGGGTCGATTCAGAGTCGAATCGCTTTCTAACTGCAATTGAACCGTGCCACAGTTCTCTTGGAACCGATCCAAGACCAGGATCAGTTATTTTGGTCTGCACCCAAGTGTGTTTGCTGTGTTCACACCTGACTAAACGAACCGCACCGAGGAGGAAATTAACATCCTTCCCATAATTATAGCCAGAGAAAATGTAATGCCGATAAGAGAAGTTTCCTGCAGAGGAAAACTGCAGCTGATTCAGAAAGTGCATGGCTGAAGGCAAGAGACTCACAGACGTCTAAATACCACACCACAAAGGTCCTAATAGCACAAACCAAGGTTTCAGAAGAGACCTGCTCATAAACGCAAGTCCTCAATTGTAAAATGGTCACTGGTTTTGTGACTCCCTGCTACACACTCGAAGCTTATTGTTCCTGCTGACAGCTGAATAATTTGCTGCGTATGCATACTGAAAAGATTTTAAATTGATTGGAAAGACACCTACGATCACCAGCAATAAACAACAAATCATAAATTCATTAGCTAGCTCACCAGGCAAGTGAAAGCTTCAATGTGCTGCCCAGTCCCATGTTCTGGTTGCCTGGAAACCTAATTACCTAGGCTAAAAATGGTAGCTAATATAGTTTACCTCAAAAGTATAGCAATCAAGTGCCAATGCACTTAACTGACTAACTAGCGCGCTATAATTTTGAGGTAAATTACATTAGCTACCATTTGACTAAGGAAAATAAGTGAGGACTCGAATTACAGAGGAAGGGATGACTGAGTAGCCACAGTCTTTATCCTCTCCTGATAATGTTTCTGATGTAGCAAACAGAGTGTTTGGCCCTCGACAACAAGTCTTTGGCTAACATTACAGCTACGCGCTGTGTTCTTTCCTCGCATCACACATAAAGGACATTATTCGAGTCTGACCAACATCTTCATTTTCGCTCAACAAGTGACTAAATGTGAGGTGACTAAAGTGTTATGCTAGCAATACAGTTATATGACAGTTTCGTGCTGCACTGTATTGAATGTTTCTGAGATTCGTCAGTGCTTCCACTGCCCTTTGTGTTCCTGATTTTGAAAAGATTGTCGTCTGTGCAAGCTAATTAATCCGTCTAGTAAAAATTGTTCCTACCTACGGCCAGACCACGTACTTAGCTGATGTACAGTAGCAGGAGGTGGGATTCGGAAGCTATTAGCGAGCGCTAGTTACAGTTGTTTTGCAAAGTCAATAGTAAGTACGCTTTTTTCTTCAAAAAAAAGTAGACCAGCATAGCCAGCTAGGAATTTATTTTTCAGCTTCCTTATAACTTGACTAAATTGATCAGTAAATGTTTAAGATTTTCTAATTACCTTACTGTTGTGTTATTTTCTTGAAATAATGTGTCTACAATGTTACATTAGTAGCGGTAATTCATAAACTGTTTCCATCTACCAGCTGATAGCTGGTCAGCCCAAGCTGGATTTTTCAGCAGGGTTGTCCGCCAGTCAACTACGAATGAAATTCTAATAGCCCAGACATGTCGAGCGCTCGCTCTAGTGTTTTGTCCATTCTCTAACAAATCTTTGATTTTGTGCAAAAACTGTACTGTATAACATTGGTATAAACAAATGATGGTTAACTTCCATCATTACCCGATACTTAGAGTATAAATAGCTTATTCCCAAGTGTTTTCCTTTTCCAAATGACAGTTTCACAATTTGAAGCATTGAGAGGACTTTCAGTGATAGATAACGTTGTCAAAGCTCTCCAGTTGCACTATTTCTTACAGTTAAAATGGATATTAATTTTTTTTTTTTATATATATATCTTAAAGTAAATATCTCAGATTTCTTTGATTATGTGCAGCTTTGGCAGTAAAGTCCAAATCCATAGCACCTCGAGATGTCAGTGCTCTGTTTCACGCCTGTTGACTGCACTGTGCTAATGATCATCTCAGCTCTGTTCTGTGCTGCGGCTTCTCTGTTCTCAGCTGAAACAGTAGGCTTAATTGCTCCATGGCTACATAAAATGTGTACTTTTGAAGAACAGTTGGACAGATTTACTTCCTTCTCCACTGAGATGGACAGTTAGGCGGTAATCACTACCATGAACCAGCATGTCAGGCAAGACAACAGAAACCTGGTATTAACATGCGTCTCGGGTGATTGGCTCACAAGTAGTCAGGCAAGACGCATAGCTCTGCACTTGTGTTCGGATTTCGTGACTACTTGCATAACTTCCGCTGGAGGGTCAAAGGGCCCATAAACATTTACTACGTCAGTCTCTCGCCTCATCTGCTAGACAAAATGTCCTGTGGACTCATGCAACTAATGCAACTTGTGAACGAACGAGAGAGGAGACGAAGAAGGAATGATGACGTATTTTCCGTTTAGGGTGGTCCTTCGATGTTCTCCGGGACGCATTGAAACGCATTACCATATCCGTTTGAGTGAACGGATCACAATGCAGCTCCGAGACCCATATGACCCCACTTACACTTGTACTTAGCGCTGACCCACTTGTGATCCGATCACTCGAGACGCGGGTTAATACCAGCTAGAAAATACGGTAGGGATAGGGATCAGTCATTAGACATTAATTCATAGCTAATAATTGTGCATTTAAGTGGTAAATACAGCATTTATTTGGCAACATTAGCAGCGTGTTGGAGAGTTATTTAGCGTTCTCATATTTTTACCTTATGTTGTAGGTGCTTCTCATTAATTAATAACTTCTGTTTCTGGAAATGTGCAGGCTAATTAATGATTAGTAAAAAGAAAAAAAAATTTGTAACACTCTAATTGTGCTCTCAATCTATTCCCCTAACAACCAGTGTGTGCCATCTACATATTAAAGCTGACTCAATAAAAAATATGGGTATCCCTATATGTAAATTAACCTCACAGAAGAGCAATAAATGAGCTCAGCTGCTATGTCAGGTAGTGGCACACAATTTACGAGATTTTTAAGATCCGAGATCACAAATCCTGTTATGTGTCCAAGTTCCCAGTTAGACTACACATAGTTTTGCACATTAAATATGTTATAAGTTGTAACATTTACCCCAAATTAAGGTTAAAATATCTTCAAAATTTGATTTTATGGGACCCCTCTTTTGGCCAAAGTTTCCAGGCTTCTTTGTGAAGCTTGAAAGTATGAGAGGGAGTATGAGCACATGGATAACCATACAGTCAAGCCGGAAAGTCTGCACACCCCTTTCACCTTCTCCATGTTTCATTACATTACAGACTTATTCTACAG
>JAOUQW010000014.1:716154-728793 GCA_028565825.1 Olivaichthys viedmensis
ATAAGATAAAAAATGCAGCTTGTCGTGTTCCTGATAAACCACAAAGCACAAACTCCTCTGTCCTGAAGACTTTCCCATGGAAAACTTAAAGGAACAGCTTTATTGTTGGGCTTAAATGATGTGAGCATCCGCTGTACAAGAGCTGCTGTTATCAAAAATTAATCAACACCCGACGACCAATCAGAATCCAGAATTCAACAGCGCTGTGGTATAAAGCAGTATAATGACTCCCAGGCCCTGGTCCATGATCCATTCCTCCATGAAGACCTTTTTCTATAAACACCTACTTTTATTCCTGTCTGATGACTGGCGGTGGTTCATAGCAGCTAATGCTGTATTCTTGGTATAGCTGCAGCAGGTGATCATAGAGTTCAAGGCCATGTGTCCATAAGTCACAGAGCTATTAAATCAAGGCCGTAGTGTTGCATCCAGCGGCAATAATATAGTTGCAGGGAAGTAGTGATTTACTATGAGTTAAAAGAGTCATTGTATTTTATTTTGGGCTGGAGGTGTTAACTAGAACACATCTGATTGGAGTTTCCCTTATTGTGATCTTTAGTAAACTTTCCTTTTCATACTATCAATAGAAAATATGATAGTATGAGCTGTTTTAACTTCTCTGTTATTCAGCCCTTTCAAGGTATACACTAGTGCACTCAAATGTTTTCATGTGTTTAAAGCAGACATACCACTATTCAAATAATAATGTTACATAGAACCTGAACAAAGTCCTGTTTTTGTATATACATGTATCTTTTTTTTAATGTTTATTTGGAAACGCTTAAATTTCACCGAAATCCACTGACATAATGCATAAATGCCACATGGACATATTCAAATGTGAGTGTACATTGACACCTCAGTCCATATCCCCAAATCCATCACAAAGCTTTTCCAATATTTGAGATTTTTTTATTTTCCTTTTAAACGAACTATTTACAATAGAACAAGGGGAGCTTACATTCTACCTTACACAGAAATAAAGAGGGGAAAACAGAGAAAAGAAGTACAAATATACTGTACATAGATTACACCTTCTACATTCATAAAGCAGTTCAACAAAAATCTGACCTTATGGGTTTAATATTCTCAATCCATATTCTCAGACCAAATCCGATTGACTTTACCTTTGCGAATGCTAAGAGAAGAAAGGAGCTTTTCCGTTATGTACCTTTGGTTTATGTGAACGACATTTAATTGTAGTTAGTTAAATTAAGCCCCTAGGACAGAAACCGATATATCGGAAAATTGTTTTAAACCAAATTCCATGATATCAATGTTGAGAACTCTATATAATAACACATACATTGAACGGTTCCCACATTGTTGGCACCCCTGAAATAGGTAGGGCTCCTGAATCTTAATTTAATCCCTGATTTTGTATGCATCATACATTATATCCATCCATTCATCAATAGTGAGTGGCTCCGTTTTGGTTAAAGCCATGTTCTTGTAATTGCCTTTTTGCTGTATATACAAGTATCGGATTTGCAAATTTCTCATATGACCCTCTGTGCAGTTCAGAAGGCTTCGGCCGAGGGAAGGGCAGTAAGAAGAGAGGTACCTGTATGTCGAATGTGAGGGTCTGTAAACGTGTGTTTTTGGATTTGCAGGGCAGGATGTCAGTGGTGTATTGGAGAGTGCAGCAGTGGACACCAGCATTCTAGAGCAATACCTGAGCAATGACATTGACCCCACTTTGTGAGTGCTGCATATATTCCTTCTTTTCCTAATGCATAAGACTGAAATGAAAAAAAAAAAAGGTACATAAATACTACTTATAAAATAAGGCAAACTATGTGGATAAATTTGTTAAATCACCCAGATTGTGTTAATGATTGGGTTGAAAATGTTAAGACTAGGGCTGTCAATCAATTATTATTTTTTTTACTAATTAATCGCATGATTTGCTGTAATTAATTGCGATTAAAGAAAAAAACTCAACATAAATTATCAGCTGAGCGGGTCACACACACACACACATACACACACACATTGTTGCTCTGCTCGCGCTGCGTATTGCGGCTTCTCTCTCTCTCTTTCTCTGTCTCTCTCTCTGTCTCTCTGTCTCTCTCTCTCTCTCTGTCTCTCTTTCTCTCTCTCTCTCTCTCGGGTTTGGGTTAATCACAGACGGGTGTAGTCACTCGGTCATTACCCGCTCGTTCCCCGTGGCTCCTCTCTCGTTCCGCCACCACAATAATAAAATGTGCATCAACCTGATAAGCAATTCATTCATTGCGTTATTGTTTTATTAACGCGTTAAACATTTCAAATTCATCGCAAACGTTAACGCGTTCATTTTGACAGGCCTAGTTAAGACTTTGGCTTTTCTGATCACTCAGTGTGTTTAATGTCAAGGTCATGTTCCTGTTATGCAACTCAGACTATGGATAAATTCTTCGACACATCCAGAGTGCAGTGTATATCATTTATGGTCCGGGTTGGGCTGTTACAGAATACAGCGGTGTGTATTCAGAGTACAAGAATAAAGTATTTGTATTGAGTCCAGGGCTGTATTCACAATACAGTTATGTTCTACATTTTTTTTAGGAGAATACTTTTTGAATACTTGACTGCACGCTTTCCCACGAACACGTGTTTAGTCACAGTTTTGCATACTTTTAAAATGTTTGGTTTTTTTCCCCTCTGTTATAATTTGACGTAACGTGACCGACGCATGTTGGAGCTGAATATGATCTAAGCACGGATTGGTGTGGTGAATAATGTGACAGGACGGCACGGTGGTGCAACAGGTAGTGTTGGTGCCTCAGAGCTCCAGGGTAGGGATGGGAAATACCACTGATTTTCTTTTCGATCCAATACCAAGTAATACCAAGACTAGTATCCCGATACCGACACTTTGAAAAGTGTATATAAAAAGAGGGAAATTTGCAGTTTCTACAGTGAGAATTTGCAAACATCAAGAATTATATGTGAAATAAATCATTTGAAATAACTTCAAACACGGCAGCCATATCACTTACAATACGCCTTCACTCTCTCTCTCTCTCTCTCTCTCTCTCTCTCTCTCTCTCTCTCTCTTTCATTCGTTTCTGTGTGTGTGTGTGTGTGTGTGTGTGTGTGTGTATGAAACGAACCGGCGGAGAAGCAGTTCCTATCCTGCCCATCAATATTACGTCCTACAACGTTTTATTTTTCAGGGTCACTTTCTGTTTGATTAATATTTTTATATTAGGATCGATTTTTAAAATAAAAGTATCAGTATCAATCCATCAATCTTTACTCCAAGGTCTGGGGTTCGATCCCGAGCTCTGGTTACTGTCTGTGCGGAGGTTTTTGAAATGCATGTCAATTTTAATGAAGTAGAAAGGTCTGATGAGTTGCACCTCAGGCGGCGGATGCCATCCGCTCTATTCATTGGGAAAACTCCAGCAGTGCTGGCCCTCCTTGGACCCTCCTAGAACTGCCCCTGCCAATAACACTGAGGAACAGCTTGACTTAAGTGTGCCTTTGTGTGCCTTTTTAAAAAAAAAAGGTATTTTAACGGAATATGTTACTGAATACATTTAGGACATTTAGTGCAGTCAGTATTCAGCCATCAATACTTTATTTTGATTTTGATTTTATTTATTTTTACAAAGTATTCTGCCCAACCCTGTTTATGTTGTAGTTGTATGGGATTAAGAAGAATATTGCGGGTTGAAGTGATATTGAAAAATTTAGTAGGAGTAGGGGTCAAAAACAAGCCAAAAAGAAAAAACCCCAGCCTTGTATAGTTTTTAGATTGGTTTTAGGCCTGTTGTTTGTGTACGAGTATCGTCGATTTGTTTCCCCATCATATAGTTTAAACATTTTCTTTATTTTTACAGCATGTTACCTGAATCACCTCCAGATTCAGGTTCAGAACCTTGTTCTCCTCCACAAATTCCAGGTAAAATCCAGATGTGATATATACCAGTATACATTTCAGTTTGAAATGTTTTTTGTACTTTTACTTTCATGTAAACAATTTTTTTTTAAATAACTGGCAATATCATAGAAGTTTCTGTAAATTCTTTAAAATGAAGAAAAAAAGAGAAATGTTACAATATCCCAAATGTAAGAAGAATACTGGATTTCTTTTGACTTTGTCCTTCAGTTTTCTTGCACAACTGCGAGACGTGTTGTCATTCTGCCCTTCCTTTCTTCTTCTAGACATCCGCTTTAGCTCCGACTTGTCCACTGAGCAGGTGGGTCCCAGCCTACTTGCTCCAGCAGGACAGCCTCCTGCTACTTCCTGTCACCTTAAAGCTCCACCACCCTCTCACTATGATCATGGTGATGCCATGAAGCATATGAAGTCCAGATCGTCCGCTACAGCTCAGGTTATGTGCGAATCGCCCGTACGCTATCAATACAGCGGCCCAGCTGAGAGCTGCATTCAAGCCGTCGTGCCTCTGGCGCCACCAGTGCAACACCCTCCTTTAGGTGTGATAGGGGGCTACACAGAGGCTACCACTTCCAGCACATCCCCATGCCTCTTACCCCATGCTGCATGTGTGGACCCGTACATGGCCTTCAAACCTGGCCTGAACGCAGGGTGAGCAACATTCCTATGTAGCTTGTGTGTCTTACAGGCCTGCCTCCGTCCTAATGTTTCATGAATGTGATGTTTTTGTGAATTTCTGAGAAAAACTGACGTGTTGTCTGATTACTATTATTGAAATATGCTGGCATAATGACAAAAGTGCCAACTAAGCAAACACACACACAGCACTGGAATACATTCTCTAGTCTACGTCAAAAGAAAGTCTGTTTCCATCACACTTTATTTTATTTTTAAAATAATAATATTACATTTTGTCAAGATGTCAGCTTTTCTACTTCAACCAAGCAGAAAGAAAAAATATATATTTTTTGTCGTTTTTTTAATGTCTGATGTTTCTACTCTTGTTTTTTAAGTTTAAAGTTTGTACCAATTTGCACAAAAAACAATGGATTGAAACCCTTCTTATAGTTGTCATAGGGTGCTTATTTGGCTCATAACTCATTACCTCACTCGACATCCTCATTGTTGCCATTTGCTTTGACAGACGAATGTTACCTGAAGGGATGAAGAGAAGGCGCTCAAACTCCTTTGATGGAAACCCAGACGACAGTCAGTGGGGAGACCCAGTTTGGACCAACCCTTCATTTTGTGGGTGTTAAATAGGAAAACACCATCAACACCATCAGCTGATTTGTAATAAGAACCAAGGTTGAACCTTGTGCTTCTTGTTCATAGGCCCTGAAAGAGGCACGTGTGAGGTGCCAAGTTATGAGAGCGACGCCCATGCGGCGAGTCCAGCAATGGGGGCATACCAGCTACTGAAATGGGACCAGTACCAAACAAACCAGTGGAGTAGCCTGTACAACAGCAGCTACCAAACTCTGTAAGCTTTTGCGAGCATGCAACTCAACATCTACGGCAAAGCTAATCATATTAATTCCTTTTTTATGATTCCTTTCCAAAAAAAAAGGTGAGTAGAGGTAGAGAGTGTAGAGAGAAAAGGAATGTTTTCAGTTTCCAAATGCATGACGTTTCTTAATTCCTAGGCCCTGGAGAAGCTATGTCCAATGTTTTGAATGCTAGGAAACAAGCAGATTGGTCTGCTATAATAAGAATTACTGCTAAAAAATATGGACGTACAACAGTACACTGTTTTTTTCTGCTGTATTATTTGGAGTACAAAAGAGCTCCAGGTAGGTGTGGATATCAGTAAAACAACTCACAATCTCTTTATGTGGAAAATATGTATATGTAGACCCATACGCTAAATACTGCTCCTTTTAGCATGTAGTCCACATCTAGAGAGGTCATTTCTTGTTGTAATCACTTTAATATACATTAACTCATTTCTGTCTGTAACACCCATTGTATTAAAAAAGATGTTACAGACTTCTCAGATGTTACAATCAGTTTCTCAGACTGAATGCAAATATTTTCCTCTGCATCGGTCGTTGCGCTTCACAGACCGCCACCAGGTTACCATGTAGACACAGATAAAGGTTTCAGCTACTCGACATCTGATGAAGCGTTTGTGTGCCAGAAGAAGAACCACTTCCAGGTCACGGTGCACATTGGGATGGTTGGAGACCCCAAATATGTGAAGACACCGGCAGGTCCTGTGCCTGTAGATGGCTTTCAAGTGAAAGTCTTTGGAATTAAGGTTAGTGTGTTCTGAAAATAAATTACATATCACTGTAGATACACCAGTTTAATTTAGTGCATTGAATTCACTTTCCTTTCAGTCTGAGGCCCAGAATCACCACATCACCATCGAGCAGTCACAGTCCGACCGCAGCAAAAAACCTTTCCTGCCAGTCCAGTAAGTCTTTTTTTTTCTTCCTTTTTTTAAAAAGAGTTCTTGATTGACATGATTGATGATTTAAGACCTCTTATGAAGAATCACAGACTCACTCTATTACGCACCAAACATGTTTTTATATGGCTGTCTGGATTTGTATAAATATTTATAATACTACTAATTTTTTTTTTTACTAGAACTTGTGTTTACTCTAACCTGACAACTTTTTTACAGAGTAAACCTGCCCGGAAATAAAATCACCAAGATTACGCTTGGCAGATTACACTTCAGTGAGACCACAGCCAATAACATGAGGAAGAAGGGCAAACCCAATCCTGACCAGAGGTGACTGGGCCAATTACAGTCAGAACCAAACAGACACATACACACACTAACACCCCGTTTACACCTGGTGGTTACATGCGTCTTGTATCTGAATTGGATACTGATCAGATTTTAACCACAGGCATTTACACTTGTAGTCAAATGCGTCTCCGGTTAGCCAGACTGGTGTATTACATGTTAATATGCAAAACAGCTCATTACATTAGAACACCAACTTACTGTGTTGTTCCTGGTTTTTAGCTGTTTATGAATAAAATGGTGTCCGCATCAAAATCATGATTTTTCATGCCGAACGAGTTAGGTGAAGAGGAGCTGCTACAGAGGGTTGACTACCTTATCGCCGTCGGCGCTTGGTTCGCCGCAAGGGATGCAGCCAACCCAGGATGAATGGCACCGTGAGTTCGAAAAGCAACAACAGCTGCCTCACCGCCACCGTCCTGGGAAGGCTTTTTGCGCGGTGGTTTAACCCTCCTCCCATCGCACTCACAAGCCTCCCAGGAGAGGAGGTAAACTCCCCACTAGACATTGTATGGGGGATGCTAATGGTCGCCAAGTTTGTTCCCATTCCGGCACTTCTGAAGACCAGTGCTGGGGTTGTTCCTGCACCGACTGGAGGCCAGTGCTATGGTCGTCCCTGCACCTCCAGAGGTCAGCGCTATGGTCGTCCCTGCACCGCCGGAGGCCAGTGCCGTGGTCGTATCTGCACCGACCAGAGGCCAGTGCTATGGTCGTCCCTGCGCCGCCAGAGGCCAGCATGTGTGTATGTTTACAGACGTGACATGTAAACATACACAACGAAAGACAATCAGGACTGCACGTGACAGTGCGTCACCATTTGGGAGGGGTTTTGGTTGTTAAATGTGGCTTGGAGAGACGGATGCATTTACACTTGTATAATATGTGGCTAAAATGTGTCTCGGACCTCCTGAAGTGGTTTGAGCAATCGGATTTAAATCTGTTTCAAATGTTTCTTGGGTGCATTTACGCTCATATTTTTATGAGGATAATCCCTATCCAGATATTATCCTGATGCTTAAGATGCATGAAACGACCAGGTGTAAACGGGGTCACACACACATAAAATCATAAACAAACCAAATCTTATGCCAGAGTTCACAAGCTTGAAAGCAACAATCATCTTATTACGAGTATTTTTATTTATTTAATATGCTTTCATGGTCTGACATTTTGATCTCCACTCATTTTATCTCAACTTGTTGTAGACCTGTTGTTTTTACTTAGAATAAATGTAATATTATGGGGAATTTACAAGTAGTTGTACAAAATGAACTGAGTACTCTTAGTGCTAGACTGGCTTTTGCACTGGAAATGAGAGATCAGAGTTTATTCTGTCTTTGGTGATTGTGATGTTTTTTTATTTATCAGGTACTTTCTAATGGTTGTGGGTCTTTACGTTACTGTCAAAGAGAAGAGTTACCTGCTGGTTGCAAATGTATCTGAGAAAATTGTTGTCAGGGTAAGTTTTGCATCACTTACCAAACTTACCTGCACACTAACCTAAAGGTAAAATCACTTATAATTATTGTATATCATTGTATCATCATTGTACACACTTGTGTTCCCACTCTGGGATTCTGGTTGCAACTGCTGTGGGTCTCAGGACTCTCTCACTCCAGCACAGAGAGGTAGAAAAACTTTCGGGTTAATCACACACAGGTGTAGACACTTGATAATTACCCTCTTGCTCTTCGTGGCTCCTCCCTCGTTCCGCAACCGGCACTCGGCCACGCCTCTGCCTCCACATACCCCCACCGCCCGACTTAGGTTGGGGAGCAGTTCCAGCCTGCGGCCGACTCCTCCCTCCCTCACCGGGAGAGGAAATCCGCCACAATCATCTGCGCCACCAGCACCTCAAACTTAAACGGCTGTAGAGCCAGATACCAATGGGTGATCTGCGCGTTGGTGTCCTTCATGCGGTGGAGCCACTGGAGCGGGGCATGGTTTAAACAGAGGGTGAAGGCCCATCCCAGCAGATAGTACCGGAGGGTGAGGACCGGCCATTTGATGGCCAGGCACTCCTCCTCTATGGTGTTGTACCGACTCTCTCATACAGAAAGTTTTCGACTGATGTACAGCACCAGGCGCTCCTCCCCCTCCACCCTCTGGGACAACACTGCCCCCAACCCTCTGTCCAAGGCATCCGTCTGCAAAACAAAAGGGAGAGAGAAATCAGGAGCATGCAAAAGCGGGCCTCCACAAAGGGCAGCTTTTATTTGAGTGAAGGCCTGTTGGCTTGGCTCCGTCCACTGGACCGAATCTGGAGCCCCTTTATTAGTAAGGTTGGTCAAGGGGCTGGTGATGTCTGAGTAGTGCAGAACAAACCTGCGATAATAGCCAGCCAGCCCCAAAAAAATGCCTCACCCTCTTTCTGGTCGCTATAAAACTTCATATCAGGTCCATACCAATTTTGTCGAAGAAAATTGAGCTTCATGTAATCGATCAAGCAGCTCGCCAATGCACGCCATTGGATAAGCATCAAATTTCAATGCCACATTGATTTTTCTAAAGTCCACACAGAACCGGACCGCCCCTTCCGCCTTGTGGACAAGAACCACGGGACTGCACCAGTCACTGTGGGACTCCTTGATTACCCCCATGTCGAGCATGGTGCTGAGCTCCTCCCGAACTACTTGTTTTTTATTTAAACGATAGGGGCGGCTACGCACAACCACCCCCGGGGAAGTCTCGATGTGGTGCTCTATGAGGTTAGTGCATCCAGAAAGAGGTGAGAACACATCCAAAAATTCGGCTTGCAACTGGGCCACCTCTGTTCTCTGTGACTAGGAGAGGTGGTCTCCACAGGAGACCGGGGTGGATTTAGCTGCTTTTTTCATCACCTCCAGCCCCAGCTCCTCCCTCTCAGGAATCACCATCGCTAGAGAAACAGGGACCATTTTCCTTCATGGTTTTAGGAGGTTGAGGTGGTAACTCTGTAGTGTATCGCCTCTATCTGTTCGACATCCCCAACTCGTTGTGGGATCTTGAATGGCCCTCGCCACTTGGAGAGTAATTTAGAGCTGACGTTCCTGGGCCTGTAGCAAATTCTCTACAGTAGTAGAGAACTACAATTGTTCAAAGGGGGAGAACCCCATTAAGGCTTGCGGGACCTCTCTTACTGCAAACAACAGGGGTTTGAGTCACCTATCCCAATTTCTAGCATTGTCCTGCTCAAACTTCCGAATCATGTTCTTCATGGTTTGATTAAACTTTTCGACCAACCCTTTGATTTTGCGGGAGATAAACATTGGTGCGAATTGGCTTAATCCCCAACAATTCATAAATTTCTGGGAGTGTCTGTGACATAAACAAGGTGCCTTGATCTGTCAGAATCTCTTTTGGGATTCCAACTCGGGATATCACTCGGAAGAGTGCCTCTGCAACACTGCATGCGGATATGTTGCGAAGAGGTAGTACTTCCTAGTATCGCGTTGCATAGTCTACTAGAACTAATACAAAGCGGTACCCTCGCATGCTTTGTTCTAATGGCCTGACAAGGTCCATACCAATTCAGTTAAAGAGGACCTTGATTAGAGGAAGTGGGCACAATGGCGCTTGGAGATTCACTAACTGACATATTGCGTACATTGCCACAAATGCCCGGCCAATAGAAGCGGGCCATGGCACAATTCAGTGTTTTAAGTGCCCAGCCATAGGGTTATGATGAGCCGCTAACTGTCCATCGATTACTCTCACTTAGTCGAAGGCGTGCCATAGGGCCTCATCACATGACTGCTCCCCAAAGGGAATCCCCAAGGAGGGCGGGGTTCCAAGTTCATCCCCTCCTCTGGCTCTCTTTGGCTAGGAACTGCGGTGGACGGCCCAGGCACCGCCTCCCCAGCAAGGACTGCACAAAACTCACACCGAGCTACTCTACTGCAGGACTCGTCCATCAGGCCGTACAACTTCCCTTGGGAATTTGGGAGGTTCACCCTGTGTGGGATGAGATGGAGAGAGAGAACGAGAGATCGGGGTGGGAGAAAAAGAGACAGGGGAAGAAACGTGACAAGGAGGAGGCCGTGTCTGGGGAACCAGTCTCTGGAGGAAAACTCCCCGTTTCCGAGGAGTGGGCAATGGGACAGGACGGGATAAAGGAAGGAAGGTGGTAGCTTTGCCTGTCCTCGGATACACCGCCAGGTGACCCTTGGCCAGCTGGATTGCCTCATCCAGTTTTGCCGATTGGTGGCACTGGACCCAGTCCACAGTTCCCTCCGGCAGTCACGCGATGAACTGCTCCAGCACCACCTGATCCATGACCTCTCCAGTGTCGCACTCCTCCACAAACAGCCATCGCTGACAGGTGTCTCGGAGCTGCTGAGCGAAGGCAAACGGGCGGCCGACCTTGCTGAGGGCTAGGGCACAGAAGCGCTGCTGATGTTGCTCAGGGGTCCGGCTGACCCACTGCAGGATTGCCTTCTTCAGGTCGCGGAACTCCAGCTGGTTGGCGACGGGCAGCTGTTGGGCCGCGATATAACAGCATGTCCCAAAGTGTTTTATTCCACTTATATCACAGCAGTTTGTCAATGATTACACATTTTTATTTATTAGAGAATGACATGTCATACTTTTTATCCATTTATAGTTACATTTAATGTTGTGGAACATCGGTGAAACAAGCTAGTTCCTGTTCTCACTTACGTTATAAGAGCTATACGCAGTCTTTCCATCACCAGCCTCTCTCTTTTTTCTCTCTCTTGAAGTTAATAAGCATCTTCCACAAAGCACAAACTCCTCTGTCCTGAAGACTTTCCCACGGCGGAAAACTTAAAAGAACAGCTTTACCTCTGACTGTTACAAAGCGCTGACTTGACTATGGAAAGAATCTCCTTCCATAAATGTTAAATAATCCTTCTCCTTACAGAAAGCTTCACCATAGCAACCATTGTATGTTTTTCTTTTGTTAAATTTCAACTGTTTTTCTTTAATCCGTTTATTGTTCGGCTTAAATGATGTGAGCATCCGTCATACAAGTCCATGTGAATGAGTTGTTACTATAGAAATGATAACATATTAGAACAAGTGCATTAATATAAACCTGTGATTTGACTTGCAGCCGGCACTACTGTCAGAGCTGCTGTTATAGAAAATTAATCAACACCTTTTGACCAATCAGAATCCAGAATTCAACAGCATTTCTATATAACACTATACTGTCTTAATAGTATATAGTCAGACCCTTACTGCATTAATGATGGAATTAATATTATAATTTTATATTATTATAATTATTGTAATTATATATTTATATAATATATTTATATTATTATAATTATAATGTTCTCATTGACCCCCACTCCTTTGTCTTTTGTAAGGCCTCGAACCCCGGGCAGTTTGAGAGTGACAGCGAGGCGCTCTGGTTGAAAGGACAGACCCCGGACTCTGTGGTGTGCCAGGGACTGGTGGGCATCAACACTGAAACCCCAGACGAGGCCTTGGTGGTTTGCGGGAACGCCAAGATAATGGGCACAGTCATGCACCCCTCAGACAGCAGAGCCAAGGAGAACATCCAAGAGGTGAACATCTGACATACATAACAAGCTTTCCGTTCCATAATACATTTAACAACATGGATCCTCAGTGGACCAATCATTTACCTGTTAGGGATTTACAAAAATAAAATACATTTGGAGGTGGGACAGTATTTGCATTGATCATGTACATGATTCTGATGTTTTTTCTCAGGTGGATTCAACAGAACAGCTGAGAAGAATAGCTCAGATGAGGATTGTTGAATATGACTACAAACCTGAGTTTGCATCAAAAATGGGAATCAACCAGATGCATGAAACAGGTTTGTAATGAAAAAACTACTTTAATATTGTGCTTACTGAATACATTGGTATTTACATTTAGTCATTCAGTGGAGGCTGTTATCCAGAGCAACTTACAAAATGTGCAAACAGACCACACATCACACACACACATCAGACACACACACACATCAGACACGCACGCACACACTTCAGAATAAGAAAATATTTTTTACCGT
>JAOUQW010000014.1:778626-790265 GCA_028565825.1 Olivaichthys viedmensis
CATTAACAATAAATACTGAATGACCATTTGATTGAAAACTGAATAAACAAAAGGGTGCTCTCTGACTTTTGCACAGTACTGTATATACTAAATTGAGTCTTTAGTATCCAATTATATTATCTAATTCAGTATGCACCACTTAAAGTGTGAATAAATGATTTATTAAATGTATAGTGAAAAGAAAATACAGCCTGGCTAAAATATTCCCAGATTTAAAAGCTCGCAGCTTGCAGAAGTAGCTAACTATTTAGGCATACTGGACCAACTTTGAGTGGCAGTGTGTGTGTGTGTGTGTGTGTTTACTCACCTGTTTGTACAAACTTCAGCTGCCCGTTTTCTTCATTCCTTGCATCGTACTAAATCCTCTCTGATCAAATTGTATCCACCTGCATTCATTCCTGTTGCTCCATATTTGTCAATTTTTTCATTTCTTAGCCATTAAGCCATTTCCTTCCTCCCTTTTCTTTCCTGCCTTTCTTCATGCATTCTTAACTATTATTCTACAGGCCTGAGTTTAGTTATTACCTCTACGCCATGCTTGTTTGTTGCCTTGGGAAATGGAAGACTGGCATCTTATTCCTCGTCCAACGTTTCCAACTGCCCTGAAGTAGCTGTTCCCATTACACTGCAGCTTTTATGTACTGATGTTTAGTGAAAGCTCCTTCATTCTGACCTTAACTGGTTGTGCTTTGGTTCACAGGATTGTACTCTTTTAATTTACCTGATCACTGGATTTTTATGTTTGTATTATGTTATTTTGCTCTACTGGAGACTGGGAGTGGGAAAGACCTTGGCTTGGCACTCCACATGGCAGATAAATGATTTAAAACCTGTGAAGGTGCTAGTATCACATTTGAATCATATTATAATACATTTTTATAGTAAATTTTATACTGTACCTGAAAACCGAAAACATTGATTTCAAACTAGAGTGGCAATTAAAAACTGGTGATGATGGAGGATTTGTCTGGAGAGCATTTCATTTCTCTTTGAAGAAAAAGAGATTTATTTGTTCCATAAAGAATATTTAAAATAAATGAAAAAAATCTTTTTTTTTTTTATTCGCTCTTAGTATCCAGGAACTGTATTGTTGCCTTTGACTAAATATGAGTTTGCACACACGTAAAATCCCTTCATGTTTCATCATCAAGGCGAAAACCAAACTTTTAGCACAAAAGAAACAGATGGTTGTTGACCTGCGCAAGTCATGTAACGGATATAGCAAAATACATAGGCAGTTAAAAAATACAGTTACGCACAATCAGGTCACAAGTTTCAAAAGTCTGAAAAGGTTGAAAATTTAGAGGAAAAAAGGTACTGTGGTAAAATTAAACTATACGGTGTCCCCTTATGTTAAAGTTCAAAATATCACTCATTGCATATGTTATTGTATATATTAATTCTTGCCCATGAAGGGTGATGAGGGGTGCCAATAATTCTGGAGTTGACTTTGTGTTTTATTTTTAACTATATATCTGTGTTTGTGTATGTGTGAAAGAGAAGTGTGTGTGGGGGAGGGGGGGAGGGGGTCTGTTTTCAGTGGGAGAACTGCAGAATAGCACAGTCACAGGGTAAAAAAGACAAATTTCTGTCTCCAGGAAGCCAAAATCTTCTTCCCCTTCCGCCAAACTAAACAGCTCGACATCAAACCGAGTGTTTAAGTGTGCCGCTTTCAAATGCAACCATGGACTCCTCTCATACATTTCTATTTTTTCTGTCTCCCTCTGTAGATGGTGAACAGTGACCCCGTGCCCTAGAGAGCAGATCTGTACTGTGTCAGTCCCAGTGTTGGATGTGGCGTAATGAATGTGTTTGCTCGGGAAGTAAGTTGAGCTGTGGGGGGAGAGGTTAGCACTGCCAGAGTTTTGGGCTGCTGTTCACCGCATGGTTTCGGTCCATCATGAAGTGTGTGTGGTGTCCTCCCACTTTAAGCTTTAGAAACGTAGCATATGGTGTATGTCAGAGTTCAAACCCCCTGGAGTATGTATATGTATAATAACTGGTAGATGTTTCACAGAACAGAATGGAATAGAATAGAATAGATCACTCATCAAGGTAAACCCATCAGTGTTGTTTCAGCATGGACTCATGGTAGAATGTATAGGTTTAAGATGATAATGATAATGAAGTATTTTTCTTTCTCTCTCTCTCTCTCTCTCTCTCTCTCTCTCTCTCCCTCTGGTACACAATTTGCGTAATGCACACCAAATGTCTTCCACCAAAAGGTGCGTTATGTTCTGGCAGTTTAAAAATATGCCCCATTTTTTGTGTTTGTATGTATCTCAAAATCTCAGGATGGACCTAACAGCAGACTGTCCAATGATGATTTAGGTCAGAGAAACCTGATTTTAGACCAGAGGCTCAAGAGAGCGCTCACATTACAATGGCAGCGACTGATTAACTCGAGTCCTTAAATACACTCTTGACCCATTTCAGACTATTTATCATAGAAAGAACTGGCCATTGTAATGGTGACACACACACACACACACACACACATACAGACGAGTGACAAATGAAAGGAAAAACCAACATAAAGTGTGTTAGTAAGGTGTTTGGGCCACTACTCTCTGGAACTGTTTCTGGAGGAACTGATGGAGAACCATTCTTCCTAAAGATGGTTGGTGTTTTGATGATGGTGGTGGGAGCTGCTGTCTAACACGTCGCTCCAAAATCTCCCACAGGTGTTCAATTAGGTTGAGAATCTGGTGACTGTGAAGGCCAGAGCATATAATTTGCATCATTTTCATCCTCATCAAACTGTTCCGTGGGCTCTCGTGCCCTGTGGATGCACTCGTTTATTCAGTTCTTTCCTTTCATTTGTATATATATTTTTAAACCAGTGTTTTTGCACTATGTTTGAATAAATATTGCATTAAAATAAAATTATACAGCGTCCCTATATGATTAAGCTCAAAATATCACCCATTGCATGTGTTATATTTTTTATATATATTCACTTTTGGTCATTATCATGAAGGGTACCAATAATTCTGGTGTTGACTAAATTATATACTGCAGAGAGCTATGTACGGTAATTTCGCCTCAAGACTTTAATTCTATTCTCAATGCTATATAGATTTCTTAGTCACTTTGGGATAAGCTACAGTGCTGCACATCATTCTGGACACATTACATTTGCCTTTTTTTCACAGCTTCCTACAAATGATTTGAAACCTATGGAGTTGTATCATGTTAGCATCATATCAGAATCATTTTGTATATGGATTTGCACCAAAATGGATTTCATATTATATTATAAAGAACAATAACAAATTTGTGAGAAATATCTCTTCCTTCTGATGTCCCAGTGCTTTTACTCACAAATACTTAATCTCTTCCTTGTATTTTCCCTCTCTTTCAGAACACACACACACACACACACACACACACACACACACACACACATCACACTCAGTTTCACTATCTTCACTATCAGTTTCATTTTTAATTAAACTTGTATGCCTCCTGAAAGCATCCTGAAAACCTCAAGCCTTAATCTCAGCGTGTTTGATAAAAAGCTGAATGAACATTTCAACTGTTCGGCTTTAACACTGTTTCCCAGAATGAATAAGAGGGAACGAGGCGGCATTATAGAAAGAGAGAGCTCACGTCTCACTGACTAAGATTTAGTCAGAGAATGAACAATTCACTAATTCACAGAGGGGAAGAAGAAGAAAAATTTGGGGAGTAATAAATATACACAGATATATATACACAAAAAGAAATGGGACTAGCAGAAAGGATTGTTTTCTTGACAGATTGAGAGAACAAGAGGGAGAGAGTGAGAACAAGGGTAACAAGGGTATACTTAGGCACAAGACTGAAAGGTTGAAAGAAAGAGGGAAAGATCATTAGGAGGGTGAAGGGGAGACGTTTGCGTGAGAGAGGGAATGATGATATGGGTAGTTTCGTGAAATACACACTTACCATAAATACACTTGAGATAAGAGATATCTATTTTCCCATAAAACTAACAGACATTTCCTGTGTAGTAAATGTACAGGTCCCAAAGAGAGCAGACAGCTACTCATTCTGCATGTGTTTCTGTCTAGGGGGGAAAGAATTATTCATTAATTACCGTACAGCACTGCAACTGCTATAGTCCTGGCCTGTGGGGACAAAATTCCCGGCTTTTAACCGGACCAATGTATACACGACACAAGCCAACATTTGTATAACCCTTTTTCACTTCAATAAGGTAGTAATCTAGAAGAGTGTAGTGATGGAAAACATTTATGTTAAGTTGTCACCAAATGATCGTGCCCATTTAGCCGTATAAATAAATACTGTAAAAGTAAAACAACCAAAAACGGGTTAAGGGCACTAGGCATGGAGGAGAAGTACTGAAAAAAAAATAAAAAATACGTTCCTTTCCGCAATGAAGATGCAGGTCATCTGGAGTAGTAACAGGAAATCCCACCTCGTTGTGTGTCTGATTTATTAGAAGAAAATAACTAACATCTGAAAAGTGCTCCTCTTTCTCCAAAATGAGAGGGTTTATTTTCTGTTCTTTCAGTACTGTCACCAGGTGTCATGGCTGCCATGTCCGCACTACGCCTGATCTTAATACTAATCACCTGTTTCACATTATCTTATAATTACTCACTATATAGTTCACTATAAGTTTTGCCCTGCCCATTCCTTTCCTGTTTTATTATTCAGTGATTAATTTGAAAGCATATTGTAGCTAAGTGGTGAATTTAATGCACTTAATCCACTAAAGAGGCTCTGTTGCTTTAAGAGAGTGCTGTCTGAGTGTTGAGCTGGGCGGAGTTCTGGTGTGACCACGGCTTTAGGCGTGCATGCACAATGAACCAATTGGGAGAGAGCAGCTTGGGCAAGATGAGCATGTGAGCTGTGACTGGGGTTCGGGTGCCTTGAGTGTTTATTGGAATAAAGGTTCAGATTTATTAGACATATCGAATATTTATTGTATATTTTTCAGATGATAAGTTAATTACACTGTGTTAATTGACTGTGTGCCATGTGTGAGCTGGTGTGTGAGGACACACGAACTGAGTGAGTTCTGTTTCTCTATAGAAATCACTCATGTTGTACATGCAAGAATAATGTGAAAAGCTGTTAGTAGTGATTGCTGTGTTTCTTTTAATTGAAACAGAGACCACTACCGTATTTTATTGGATTATTTTAATTTGTGTCACGCGCACGCCGCCTCGGGTTGTGTGAACGTGACCGCGCGTGGTGGTCGCCATGGCGACAAGGAAACTCCTGGAAGGGACAGTCAGCCGAGAGGAGCGGTGGATCCGGCGCGATGTTCAGGCCAGCTGCATGTAGCGCAGTGACAGTTCACTGCGCAGCTTAACAAGCAGTCACCGCCTGCCACCCCCCCGATCGTGGCCCCACACCGATTTCCCCGGCGCCTGATCGCACCCCCGGGACCCCCCTGGTCGCGCTTCCTCGCCGGTGCCCTCGGAGCCAGCCACAGAAGCCGCTAGGCTCCGACCCAGCCTGGATCACCAGCCTCCCAGGAGCAGAGGGGGAAAGCCCACTGGAATCTTTTGGGGGGGGAGGCTGTTGACGGCCGCCAAAGCCGTCTCTGACGCTGCAGGAGGCGTGGCCGAATTCCCTGACACTGCAGGAGGCGAGGCTGAGTTCCCGGACGCCGCAAGAGGCGTGGCCGGGGTCCTTGATGCCTCAGGAGGCGTGGCCAAATTCCCTGATGCTGCAAGAAGCGAGGTCGAGTTCCTAGACGCTGCAGGAGCCATGGCCGAATTCCCCGACGCTGTGGGAAGCGTGGCCGAGTTCCCCGATGCCTCAGGAGGTGTGGCCAAATTCCCTGACACTGCAGGAAGCGAGGCCGAGTTCCAGGACATCGCAGGAGGCGTGGCTGAACTCCTCCAGGGGCTCGCCATCTCAGGGGGAGCACCTCAGGGGACCAGCGCCAAGGTCACCCCCTCACCGCCAATGGCCAGCACAGAGATTGCTCCGCCCCTGGGCGTCGGGGACCAGGACCAATAATAATTACATTAACACTATGAAATAACACATATGGAATTATACAGTGAACAAGAAAAGTGAAAACTACTTGTTTGGGAAAACTATTTAATTTGAAGTAAAAACTACTTGTTTAATGTAAAAGCTACTTTTAAAAAAATTAATTTTGATTCAGAAATAAATGTAAACATGGGCATTAACTTCACTATTTACATTTGTCTTAGAAACAAATTTCAACCATAAGCTTTTATCATAATGTCTTTAATGCAATTAAAAATATAGATTCAATCTAGTGTCCAATCTTTTCACTGGTAGTGTATAACAGCAAAAAATTCAACGCGGTTGCCAAATTCAATGATAAAAGTGCTTAGGCCATTAGTTTCCACAAAACTAAGAAGACCATGGCTTACTTTCACCAACCAATTATGTAACTTATTATGCAAAAATGCTTTTTCTTTGTCCATTTGTTCCGGCAAATGCAGGATTTCATGTATTATAAATGGGCCACATAATGGCCAATGGTGAGCCAGCAATTGCAGTGTGCATCTCTAAGTGTTTAGCTTCACAAATGGACATGGACTCTTTCCAAGTGCTTGATTGATAAGACCTGCTCTTACTAATCTATCTTCAGCACCTAACTTTTCCACAAGCTGCAATAAGGAGTGTAAGGAATGCAAAGCTCAAGCATCTACTTAAACACTTCATCAGCCTATTAATCTCAAGAGTTCTTTAGAGGGGAATAATGACCCCTTGTGTTCCTTTTCATGGATGAGCTTTACAGACAAACTTTGGAAGTGTGTGTGCACAGATCAAAACTCATTACGCACTTGTGTTAAAGACTAAAGAGGAAAAAAACGGTCTCAAACATGAATATGTGGAAGTCTAGGTGAGTCCATTTGCAACTCTGAGTCAAAACTTCCTGAGTGAGAACATCGATTTGGCAAGTCCTCTGAATCAATGGCGCTTTCCTTGGCCCAGGGGATGCAAACAATTGATAACAGCTCAGACTAGTGGAAGCAAAGCACTCTGTCATGAATAGGTGCTTCAGCCTCTCAAGAGACCGAGGACTGGAGTCCCATAATAGCTGCCTGCTATCCACTCATCAGTCAAATCCGTTCAGTCAGCAGGCGTGATATGTTTTGAGTGGGGCGCCGAATAACGACACTCCATGACTCCTCATCAGCAAATGACAGTAATTGTCTTTTTACAACGCTGTAATGAATAATTCATAAACCACGGATCATCGTGAATAAACCGGGGGAGGAACTTGTTGAACAAATGGCTTTCATAATGGATTCTTGTGTCTATACATCACAAAAGTGAATGTTAAGATATGCAAGGAACAAAGACAGCCTGTGTCATGGTTTTAATATGGAAGTACTGAACAAAACTCTGAGTTCAACAGGTAGTTTGTCACCTAAACTTCTTAGGTAATATTATTCCTCTTCCATTATGTTTGTCAGAAAAGCATGAATCGAAAAATAAAATAGGCCACGCTCTAATAATGGATTCTGAGCCTGCTGTTTCCTTCCCAAAGCTCCACCAGCAGCCAACGTACACCGAGGATCTGCTGGGCTGAATAAAACATGAACCATACTGTCAACAGTATGTCCCTTCATTTTGGGCCAGCGCACGACCGAGGCGCTACCCAGCACCAGCTGCACTCTGCAGATGGCAGCCTGATTTCTGGTTCTTCAAACACAACTTCTCACCAAGTAAAAAGTGCATAAGATCTTTCAGAAAACTAGGACAGGTCTGCTGGACCCTGATCACTTATTCTGTTTTTCTGGGCTTGCACATCGTGTTCCAACTTCAATTCTCCAGAGATGGCCTGGACTTGGTACAGAGTTTATTAAGAACTTCAATAAAAACAGCACCCTGTTCTTTCTTCCATCACACACACACACACACACACACACACACACACACACACACTTTTCATGGTGATTTATAGCAGGGCTTCTCAACTCCAGTCCTTTGGACCCATTGCCCTGCACAGTTTCTTTGCTCATAACACACCTGATCCTGCACATCACCTAAATATTAAGCCCTTCATAAGTTGGGTCAGGTGTGTTGAGAACAGGGGAACCTTAAACTGTCCAGGGTAGTGGGTTCCCAGGACTGGAGTTAAAGAACCCCTGCTTTAGAGTAAAACACAAACTAAGATTTCCTAACACTGACCTAAATTCAGAATTTCTTCACCATTTTCTTCACTGACGGCCAAAACTACACTGACTCCATGTTTATTATTTTTTTCCAATCCAACATGCCCTCTAGTGGCCACTCTATAGTTCTACTGGTAACACTTTCTATGAAGGCCATATTTATAATGACCTATTGACACATTCATAACATGTTATAATGCATTCCTGAAGCATTACACACAGTGTTATAAATATTTATGAAAATGCATTACACTTGTTTTACACAATGTTTATTATGCATTATTAATTGTTAACATACTGAATTATATACTGTAAGTAGTGTTCATAACACATTATGTCACCAATGCTAAAGAAACTCGGCCCCAGTGTACATAGTGCATTATGTGTAGTCATTGACACACTGAGACCTGCATTGATGTTTAGTTTTTCTTGCCAAGAGACCACAAAATACTGTTTATTATTTATTACTATAACTCTGTATATAACTGTAGTGTTTTGGGCTGGTAAAATTGTTTTTTTTTAAAAGTTGTTGGATTAATAAACATTTTTGTTTAAAATATTTCACTTTACTTAAATCTCTCAAATACAATGTAGAAGTTATTATTATTAGGTTTTAATATCAGGTCTGTCAATAATCTACACTCCTAAATGATAAGTATACAAATTCAGTTATTTCTTAATATCAAAATTAAGGTCTCAGTGTGTCTGTAACTGGGGAGATGGGACTGTTTATAATGTGTATATAATGTGTTATGAACACTACTTATAATGCATTCTGTTAACAATTCATTCATTAAAATTAATTCAATATATTATGCATAATAAACATTGCTATGAAGTGAAATGCATTTTCATAAATAATTATAACAATGTGTATAATTCCTTATGAATGCACTATAACATGTTATGAATGTGTTCATAGGTCACTATAGATATGGCCTTCATAGCAGTTATCAAGCACCTAAGTGTAAGAAATTGAGCCTGTGGGTAAGTGCTATATCCCAGTTCACTGTGTATGTGCACGAATGTGCACTCACCTGTCCTGATGGAGTGGTAGACAGGTGAGCTGTAGGACACCGGCCCTGGTGTTCCTCCGCTCACCGTGAGCAGGCTGATGTTATACACCCGGCCGAGGTAAAGACCAGACAAAATGAGCCGCGTCGGGTTTGGTTTGGACACGAGCAGCGTGTCCCGGGGCAGCCATTTCACTTCGAAGTTATCGTAGTCCCCATCAGCCGGCGCGTGCCAAATCACCTCCACAGTGCCAACAGGGCCGACGTCTTTAATTCTGAGAGATGATGGAGGCTCGGGAACTGGAAAGAGACAGAGAAAGTATCTAAAGGTGGTATAGTGTTTGTCAAGAGTTAAGGTGAAATCACTGAAAACTTTGCAAACTTTTTTAAGGTATGTAATAAGTGCATAGGGTGCATATCCCAGAGTTCAGCCATCTCTAGTCTAGAAGGAGATGACTGACTGCGTTTAAAGAGTTTAATGTTGAAATGGTGGCTGAAAAGGTTGATCACATAAAGCTGAGCATACTGAGACTCAAGTTCACTTATAAAAAATGTGCAACCGATTGTCTAGCAGTAGTCAAGGCAACATGTGATTTAAAGACATTTTGCCACCAGTCAGAGGGGCTTTATCAGAAGTGTCTTCAAGGTTGTTCCACAAGTCCAACTGCCTTGACTTTCTACTGCTACTTTTTTAATAAATGAACTCGAATCTCAGTACGCTCAACTTAACGTGATGTGTTCTTTTACACACATGAATACTACATGACATTTCAAAATAAAATCATTCTTAAATGTCTGGTACTAGTTAATGTGTGTAATTTCAAAATGAAACCTTCACAGACATGTCGTTTGCGGTTCATGTTAATACACTAATCATTTCTTTAAATGAATTCGTGTAATTTACCCATAAGTGACTCATTTGCATGGGTTTGGCTAATATACAAACCTGTGCGTCCTACCACAGAGGCGGTGTTTGTAAGATCTCCGCTCCAGCTGCGCACCACAGCAGTGTATAAGCGGCCAGGCAGAAGGTTCTGGAAGATTGCATGAGTGTGTTCGGACCCCAGTCTCTGCTCCGGCTGCCCCGAGCCCTCCAGAGAGACGACGTATCCACTCAGACCGCCGGGAGCACGTCTCCAGCTCAGCAGCAGACTGTCTGTGTGACCCTCATGGTCAACCTGCAAGTCCCGAGCTGGGGCAGGAACTGAGAGAGACAGATGTAAACAACATGCCACCTCCAAAGCAGCAGTGACTGATGACCTCCTCCCTCTGACCTAGAGATAGCACGATACCATTTTTTTCTTTTTTTCCGATACCGATTCTGAAACCTTGAGTATCGGCCAATAGTGATCCAAAAATTTTTTTTTTAATTACTAAGCTTTAAAATGATCGATTTTTAATTGAAGCACTTCACTTAAGACGACCATCTAAAATGATCTTTTTTTATTCAAATAAACATTTTTTTTTAAATACAAAAAATATATATATATCAATAAATTAGACTATTTAAAATAAAAGAAGTGTAATTCTAGTATTATACTTATTTATGCCAAATATAATAAAAGGAATACATAAGCAAAACTGTTTCCATTTATTTATAAATAAATAAATAAATAAATAAATAAATAAGTCCCTGTATAAGGCTAGATTTGTTTGTACAGAATCGGATCGGATTCTCTCTCTTTTTTTAATTTCCTCCGATATACTGCATTTTCTGAATATCGGACCAGTGCCATCTCTATTCTGACCCTCTTACCCCTATTAGTTTTTGATAGTCTTGCATGACAACATTACTCATATTATTACTATTATTGTTGTTGTTGCACTTTAAAACCTTGAATTGAAAGAATTTAGAGAGAAAGAGAGAAAGAAAAGAAGACTTTTTGAAACATGAGTGACAGGGTTTTTTTTGTTAAACCCATGCTACTTCAATTCTATTCCAGATTAAAGAACTGCAGTGACATAACTAAATAAAAATGCTGCTCATTGAGAAAGGTAGAAAACTTGCTATTGCTTTAGACCGGCTGTCTGTATATGAGGTAGTATTTTCTTACACATAGCACTTGTCTCCAATTATTCTAAAGCCTTCACAGCAATGAACCTGTATGCGTTCTATACCAGTTTCTAGCTGACTCTTTTTGAACATTTAGGGCCATTCCGATACATTTAGATAGCGATTCATGTAAAATAACAGTGCAATGTTTTGCTATACATAAGGATTGAAAAATCACACATTACATATACAGTAAAGGGAAATAATGTAGACAATAAATGTATATTTTAAATATAAACCTAAATGTTAAATGTAAAAATGAAATGTAAATTTAAATGTTAAAAGTATTTCTAAATATATAGATTTCAAATCCTACATCTACATTTAACATTTACATTTAACATTTAGGAATTGCATTTAACATTTTAGATTCAGTAAATCCTAAATGTAAATGTAAATGTTAAATGTAGATGTAGGATTTGAAATCTATATATTTAGAAATACTTTTAA
>JAOUQW010000014.1:857413-872495 GCA_028565825.1 Olivaichthys viedmensis
ATTGATACCACAGTGGATCAAAACAACAGTGAAACATGCTGCTGGATTTTCAATGTGCTCTCACACTTTTGGACCCCCCTGTAGATATTCGACGTTTTATCTCTTGCGCCAGTCGTCACAAGTCACCAGTTTGTTCAGGTATTTTGATGCTGATGATATTCCCTGGCTGGGTTCTTTCTCAGGAAAACCAACACTGTACTATTTGCATTTCCACCTAGCCGAGATTTTATCACTACGTCAGCCAGAATAACTCGTGCTGATCCAGTTACATTCTGATCTGTCTTTTTGGACTTGGCATTACCATGTGGTTTTTCCTATGCACATTTAATACAGAGATACGGATCGCATTTTAATGCATGGTGTAAATGGGACCGTTGGGACACCGTTCAGCCACTCCAGCACTTTGAGTGAGGGGAACCTTTTAATGGAAGGGGTTTTTGGAGGGTTTATCAGTCCATACTTGAGATAATCACTTGCTAACTCGCTTTGCATGAGTGGAATGTGAGAAGTTCAGTTGTTTTAGGTGTGGATAATTTGCATAACAGCCTGATCGAAAAAATGACGGTTCCTATTATTACACTGAAATTCAACATAAACATTTTGCATGATATAAGATAAGGAAATACTGGAGAATTTGCCTTAGCAAACCCCAAGTTATTTTTCTTTAAATACTCGTATGCCCTGATGGTGATTAGTAAATCCAAAATATATGTCCTTCATGTATTTGATTGATGGCGTCTGGGATATTTATTATACATGTTCTGATCGAAGAATTTTACCTGATGCAAATCTCAATCTCAGTAAATCTCATTTCAATCTCAGTAAACATGTTGATTACAAGCCCTCATTTACAATTTACATACTTGCGTTGCACTTGTGTTACTTTAAATGTACTTTATTATTAGTTTAATTTTATATAAAGGAAGATATACAGTCAACTCCAAAATTATTGGCACCCTTTAAGCCAATAGGCAGAAATGATTGTACAAAAGAAACATAAGATAAATTAAGATGAGAGAAACTTCTTACCTTTCTTCTAACTACAATTCTCCTAAGAACGTACTCTTTTTAAATAATAGTATTTTTTATGTTTAGTATTTTTGGCATAATTTTTGACACCACTAAAGACTATTTTAATATAAATGCAAGCTTGTCATCCTTGAAGAAAAAAATCAGTTTGTTTTTAAAATTACTTTCAGTCTCTAGGAACTGTTTTGTTGCCTTTTTAATTATTTCCTGTTTTCTTGGATGACAAAAAGGATTTTGCATGTCCCTAAAAGGCAGATGGTAGTCAGGTAATGGATATAAAAATACACAAGCAGTTAAAAGTTCCCGTTTGGAATCGGTACTCTCTTCGGACTGGTAAATGTATGGTGGGGTTGATGTGATGCTATTTCCGCCTTGCGTCATATTTGAATCTAATAACCGGGCCGTTATTTTTGACGAAGTGGCTGTCAAGTCAAGCGGCTCTCTTGAGGTTCACGCTCACACAGCGGAATGGAGAAAGTTGATGCGTATTTTTTGGAATGAGGTTGTTTGACAATCTTTATTTTTGACAGCAATGAAAAGGCAACTGTACAGGTTTTTTTTAAATATCAAGCACAAACAGGGCCATAATAAAAGTTTTAAAACTCAGTTAAAAATTTGCCAGGATTTGGCCGCATGCGCATGCCATCTGTATGTTAAGTTGACCTATATAATAATGATGATTTATTATTATAATATATGAGTTACTTTAAAGAGCAACTCCAGTGAATCTCATGAAAAGATCATGATTTCATGATCTTAAACTGCATTATCTCTTATTTTGATCATTTCTGACTTAAAAAAAAAGTAATGTTCCGTTACTAGCGTGTTTTACCAAAAAGTTGGGGGTTGTCCGTACACGTGTGTGACGCACCATGACATCAGCTAGTACTGGACTTATTTAATTCCCATGCTGTCAAAACACATCTTTTGTACTCTGGTATTGCTGCCAATAAATCCCCCCCCCCTGTTTGAGCACGGGGGCGTGACAACATTCAGCTTTTGGGTTCATTGGGTTCGCTGATAGCACCGCTCTTGAAGTACATTTAGTCCCCAGTGCAGTGATGAAAGTGGCACTTAGGCTACGCAAGATAACACAACTCGAACAATACGGTTCCACTAGGACCGCTCACACTTATGGTATGACGTGTTTATCAGGCAAGCGTCAATGTGCACAGTGATGTTGAATGAAGAGCAAAATTACATGCCGATGTTGCTATTTTCTGGTGAAAGGAGTTAATCATAGCCATGTAGTGCATTTTATAGTTTGATAAAGATGTCTTGCTGCGTCTGCTGGTGCATTTTGGGCCTTTATTTTCAAATGCAGTTTTCGTCCAGATAAGACACTAGATCTCACAGCACAAGCAGGCTGGCTGACGTAAGCAAAAATATTTTTGCATCCTTTTGCAGGAAGTCCTAAACCAATTTATTAAGATGAGCACTTCCATGGTTTTATGCTATTTTTGCCCTTTTTTTAAATTTACAATCTCACCCTGACAGAAATGTGTGGCTTAGGTGTGGGCGATACATCAAAAACTCTCCTTGACTCTCTATTTAACTTTGTCTCCTGTCAGATGGACCGCTGCTGCACTGTTATCTGCTTTCCTGTAGTGCAGGATCTCCGGCCTTTCTTTCAAAACCCCTCTAAAGTGCGCCCAGTTTTACAATCGGCGCTGAACATTTTGTAAGATACGAGGAATTTTGGCTGACACAAACCTTTTTTATTTGTTTAGTTTGTGAAAATCACGATGTCAGGCCCCAGTGTACTATTGACATACTCTTTTACATTATCGCACGAGTAGGTTCATGATTACATATTAAAATGGCTTGGTGTAATAAGAAAATCAATTTCAAGCTCCTCTGAAGATTATTGCATGTGTGTAAGGAGCACAGTGTTAGAAGGTCACCTTCTCAGATTGAACCTGAACTACATCAAGCAGTTAATCAGGTATTTCGTTCTTCTTATTTTATTATAATTTTTTTTTAATATCTGATTTTTCCTCACCCTAATTTAGAAATATCCAGTTGCCATCATATAGCCAGGTCTTCCCTGTTGCACGTCAGCTACCAACCCAGAGAGGGTGATCTTTTCAAACTGCTTCTCATACATCATCATCGGGCAGCTGAATATCCTGGGAGGAGAGCACTAACTGTCCTATTTTAACCAGTGCCCACATTTGGCTTGCGTTGCTCTAAACAGTCTTTCCCACTCAGAGCTCCTCTCTTGGTCTCCTTTCCACGGATGGCTGTGGCATCATTTGGTTTCAAACGATCTCCTGACGTCAGGGCTAACACTTAGATAATTGCACCAATCAGAAGCCCTCTTCCAATGATGCTTACCCTGACAAGCGCCTCTCCAAGTTCTTTTTCCTTGAATACGTTTTGACCCTGAATGATGGTAACGAAACCAAAACGTGCTACATATTTAGGCTTGCTTTCTGTGTATCGGTTAACTTTGCGGCATAGACCTTGCTTATACAAGCCTTGGTGCATAAATCCAGGTCCCTTTTTTAAAATGACATGCCAAGTTTTACCGTTGAAATCGGGCACCACCATGCTTAATAACAGTGCTTAACTCCGATGAACTTCTGGACTTTGTGTTTTATGTTCTGCTCTTGGCCCAGTTCACTGTATTCAGGTTAGCTGAAAGGAGGAACGGTTGAAGCCTTTAACACAAATTGAGGTTCATGTGAACCATTTTTCTGCTGATTTGAGCTGATTTTGAAGGCGGGAGCACCTGCATGTCCTCCAGGGAGGATGATGGAAAGTGGAAAGGGTTGCAGAAGCTAAAAGCTTTGATGTTGAAGATAGCCTGATGATAAGAGATAAGTTCACACAGCTTCCTCTATTTTTGTATGTTAAGCTGGACTGTAATGATTGGGTATTTAAAAGAAAGATCTTTCCCGTTAACAGATTATTTGAATAGGTCTCCTGTTGTAAAAAAACGTGACAACTTTATTCCCCTAACAAATTTGCATTCTACCTCACAAGGGATGTTTTGAACAGGCTTTACACAAGATGTGTGAAGGATTTTAATTGAGCTTTTTGAAATTTAAGCACTGGAAAACCGCCTTTTTTGGTTTGGTGTGCTTAATTTGAAGCCATTTATTATTTACACTCCGGGGGGGGGGGTGCTGGGGGGGTTCCTCAAGGGTCCTTAGGACCGTTAACGGTTCTAGCCATTATTAAAGGGTGCTTCTTGAAATCTTTTCTGAAAGGAAAACCCTCTGTTGTATAGTTTTTCATAGAACCTTTAAGGGTTCCTCCAGAGGGACAAACCAGGGACCCCTTAGATGCTAAATGGAATTTTTTTTCTCCAAGAGTGCTACAAGTAATCATACAATAAGGTAAAATTTTCCCTCTTAATTGTTTTGATTTTGGAAAACCATGTTGTTTGGCAGAAATTATGACTTAATGATTTAAATCTCACAGCAGTCCCCCAACGATCCCTACTTGCGCTCACACACACACATAACACTCGCACCTGACATCCGCTGTCCTCGTTTGGTGAATGTCACTGGGTCTTGGGTAACCCTTGAAAACAAAAACCTGTGTTTTTGACAAGTCCTTGAAAGTCCTGAAATTTGATTTTGAAGCTTCTGTGTAAGACTAGAAAACTGTTTTATTCCATGTTATTCTCAAAATGTTTTATTGTGACTCTTCTGGCTCATTCTTTCATTAACCCCTTAAACTCCCGGATTATTATTCAGGATTGTTCAGTAACTACAGTGAAATTAATAGAAAAGGTATGTAGTTACAAGAGAGGAATAAAAGTCTGGACCAACTGCTTCTGGACGTTTGTTTTAATTAGAAAAGCAGAAAAAGATGCTTGTAACTATGAACACAGATTATCAGTCATCTTAGAAGGTCCCTTTTAGAAGTGATGGTATGAGCTTTTAATGGTGGATAGATGTTTACACACGCTTGAGGGTGTTTCTGCGTTGAGTCTTCAGTCATTTCTTGGAGTATTGCATTGGCATGCATTTATATCGATGTCAGCATTTGCCTTGCTCAGCTTAAAATGAATCTTATTGGGTTTATTTCTTTGGGTGATGCTTTTACCCAAAGCCAATGGGTGACTTATAAGTGAGGCAGATTTCAAGCTTACAGTGGCTCTCTGGCAGTCCTGGGATTTGAACTCACAACATTTAGTTCATAAACACACAACCTTAATCATTCAGCTACCACAGCCCTGAAGTGATGTGCTGCAGGACTGGGACATGCGCAACAATGTTTGTGAAAGTTCCTGAAGTGTGTGTGTGTGTGTGTGTTGGATGTGTGCATGCTTGGCAACTTTGTTTTCTCATCACCATCCTCACACACAGATCTGCTGGATCTGCATACACACCGCGTGATGATGGGGCAATATCGCTCTCTGTTCAAGCTTCTGTTTGGCAAACAGTCAGCGGCTGAGTGTGCATGAGGCAGCATATTGGGAGCGCAGCTGATACACACAGGGTGACATTCCTTTATATATATATATAATTTCTAAACCCCATTTTTCTCCCAATTTAGTCTTTGTTGACAATTGCCACCGCATTTTTTCGAACTGCTGCTCATGCAGCGTCACAAGGCAGTCCCGCGGAAAGGAAAAGCGCCAACTGCCCTCTTCCGCATGTATGAGCTCACAGACGCCCGTCGGGGCTCGAACTAGCGATCTCCAGACGACAGAGCCATCGCTTTACTGTTGCACGACTCGGGAGCTGGGTGACATTCCTAAAGGCTGTGTCCCATCATAGTTAAGGCTGATCCGTTGCCCTTTTAGTTGACAGATCTGGAGGAGAAATTGTGTCATTAACATGAGCATGAGGGCCTCAGTGCTCAGCGTGGCATGACTTTGACTTTTCATTATCCTCTGAGTCATGCGCAATACAAACCCTCTTCTAATAGGTCTCTTGGCCTTTTTAGAGAAGGAGAGTGAGTCTGTGTCTGGGTGTGTGTGTGTGTGTGTGTGTCTGTCTGTCTGTCTATTATTTCTGTCTTGCTGAAATTACAGGGTCTAACCAAACAGTCCGACGTAAACCAGAACACATCATGAAATAAACCCATGCAGGCCTACGCCTGAAATTAGGTGTGTGATCATATATCGGTTTGTCAGTATATCATGATTAGGAAATTAGAAATAGTTATACTGTTAACGTTATACCAGCAGAGACGATTATAATTAACTTCCAAATTTTTCCAAATGATTGGATGAATTAACCAAAGGCTGAGTAATTCTCATATAAAGTCAGCTGTGGAAAATATTCTAGCAGTCTCCCTAACCGAATAACAGAATCCTCGCGCTGAGGCTCGGTGTGGTATGAGCTTTAATGTCGTCCGATTTGTAAGCAGATACTGGGACGTACCGAAAAGCGTGATGATATGTTATATGGTCATTTAAAGTGCATATTTTTTCGAACTGTTTTTTGTTTCTTATACCGTTTCTGTCCGAAGTCTCTGCCTAAGTATTTTCAAGTTCGCAAGTCTTACAACAACTGACTTAATAAAATATCCTCAAATTTTGCTATTATTCGGTACTTCAGTTAGTCTGCATTTAACATTTAAAAAGGCATTCAGCTCAAGACAGTGCTTTATTACTAAGAAAAAAACAAACTAATTAAATAACGGGGGGAAACGGGAGAATGCCTCAACAGCCATTCAATTGCTCATTTTATATTTCTAAAAACTGCTTATAGCCATCATTAACAGGTAAAAGCTAAATTAGCAAAGAAAGGCTTAAGGGTTGTCTCGATACTGTCATTTTGACTTTAATACCGATACCAGATTAATACTATGGCTAAAAAGAAATTGAATTAAAAACACTTCATTGTCTGACACTCTTTTTAAAACGTACATCACTGAATAAAACTCCTCACCTGTGTGTCTTGGATGCTAATGGCCCTGAAAACAGAATTTGTTGGCAATTAAATTTTTCCTGCTGCAGTGCCTTAAACAGCATCAATTCATAATTTTAGGTTATGGTGTGAGTCTTTTTGATATTCAAAACTGAAATTTAATGTTAAAACGCAACGTCCATTTAAATGTAACCACGTAAAAAAAAATTAGGGCATTTAGCAAAAAAACTTAGCAAATTGTCTGTAGCCCATGTGCTTTACAAGCTGTACATATAAAATCGTTACTGCCCATCTGAGTCAAATAAGCCTGGTTTATAGTTATAATACAACATCAACACAGCGTTAGCATGTTTAAATAGAGACGTATTGAAAATTAGAGTATTCAATTGTTTGCCATGTTGCAGTAATGAAAAAAATACTGAACTTTAGATGCTTTGTGCAACACTAATTAGCTTGCTAAACCTTGTGTTTTAACTAGTTTACTTTAAAACCTAGTCTTTTTTTTTTTTTTTTTTACATTACTCTCATTACTATTTGCTATATTGTGGTTGTCTGGCCGGCTATTGATGAAATGAATAGCTTTTATGGGAAATGTGACCTGATCATGGCAGTTTACATACAATACTGGCTAAGTTTCAAGTTCTGCAGTGTTACAACATGCCTGCTAGCACCTACTCGGAATTAAGGCTTTTCTCAAAAGATTATAAATGTAGTGATTTTAGCCAACGATAATCCGCCTGAAACGTGAGCGGCCCACCAGGAACGTTCTCATCCCTCCTGATTTAAACTTTAAACACTTAAACAGTTCTTTTGCCATTGGTTTATTATAATGTTCTTGTAATTACCTCATATTCTTTATTTATATTTGTTATTGTCGTCCGTCTGTCAGCTGTGTGCTGCCATGTGGACGAATGACACACTAACCTCTCCTGATCTGAAACTGTCCAGAAAATCTCCAATGCCATGCCAGGATTATGGGCTCAGTTCAGATCCTCTATCATTACAGCAGGGGGACGTTTAGCTTTGCATCAGCCGCTAATCTGTCCTGGCTCCTGCCTTTTGGAACAGATGCTAGCGTGAAGAGTGCAGTGCTTTACTGCATTAACGTCACCATCTCTGCCAACAGATCATGTACAAGACCGGTTTCTTCTAGTGGAACCTGTGAGAGAAACAGCAGCTGGTCTCCGATCAGTATAAAGTCATAGATCTAGGAAAACGGTAAACGCAGCATTATCCGGTGTTGCTAGCGGCTACAATACGTCAACGCGTCCTCTATATTGGGGAGGGACGAGATTCAGATATCTCTGGATATGGAGATATACGGGTCTACCCGGATAAAATTAGCTGTAACTCCCTTTATTTAACCAATTTTCACAAAATTAGCTTTGTTACAGACGTTATAAATCAGTCGCGATCCCAAGACCATTTTTTCTTTTTCATTCATTTAACAGGAAAATCAATAATAACAAGAATAAATGAGAATTAGATAAAATCACAAAGTATAAGTTTTGCTTATGATTAGGTGAAATTCCTTTATGACATACTCATTATAAATTGATCAAGTAACATATTGGCTAAAGCTAAGTAACATCATGATAAACACGGCAGACAAAACCGTATCTAATCGCAAATCCACAAACTAACCGAACTTCACACGTACTACCAGATATTAAGTCGTAATTTAAACCATTAAAAAATTATCTATGTTGAATAAGAAATTATGTATTTTTACGTATTATTTTTTAGGGCCAAGAAACTATTAAAAATGGCATAGAAACATCTTTAAAACTTTACACTCATTAAGAATGCGAGGATATATGAATATGCATGATTATGGAAATTTGATTGGAAAAGCCCTCATGCCGTCGCACCGTAAAAGCCCCACCCCCTTCCTCACTACTATACTGGACCGTGATAGGTTCAAGCTATTTCGTGACGTACAAAACTAAGCTCATGCGTAGCTCCATACAAACCTTTTTATTTTATTTTTTTTTAACAGAAGTGCTATGAAAGTTTGCAATGGAAAAATGTGTAACTTGCACTGTGGTAACAAAATTAATCCAAATACTAATTTATATAATCATAATAAGCCACCCAAGAGGAGTTAACCGTTTAAAAAGCAAGTTTTTGAGTGCAGGGGATTTTTAAGAACATCAGCTATGAACTGAGTTCGAGTTAAAGATTATGTAAACGGTAATAAACAGTAAACTCACCTAGCCAGCAGTTATAATTCTGCTTTACCTCCTGCATGAAGTCCCTCATAAAATGAAAACGCACATTTTGTTAGTGCTTCTCCTGTTAAAATAAAAAAAAAAATAAAAAGGTGTCTGCGATTTTTACATCTAAACTCTACACATCGTGCTATTTTTAAAGAAAATCTTAGTTGGTGCTCTAAAGTCAATTAAAATCAAGGAGCTCAAGTTGTAAAGTCACCCCTTCCAAGATGGTTTGCCATTGATATGTCCAGCTCAGACCGACGAGTCATCTATGTTTTTTATATCTATGTATAAAAGGGTCAAGTTCTGACACCAGGTGGGGGCAGGGCATAGGGAGCTCTGTTTAATATGTTTAACGATCTTTGCATTGAAGAATTTGTGCTTCTTTTTTTTTTTTTTTTGTCCTCACATTGACCCTTTGAAAGGTAACGATGGCTGACTGTCGCCTCCCAGGAGAAAAAAAAAGACGACTAGCTAAATCTAACTCATACAAGAAGCAAAAACAAAGAAGGTCTTTTCAAGCATCAGTTTGTCCCTCTGTAGGACATGACAGGCTGAAGCATTGCGCCCTTCAGGGTTCTCTCGAGGGGCTGGAGTTGCGTGTCCGTGCCTGTGATCTGTTTGAGGTCGGGGTTAAAGCCAAGCCTGTAAACGCTCGTCCATTGAGACCGTATTGCTGATTTATGACTTTGCCTTTAATCATTGCTTTACTGTAGCTGAACCGCAGACCTTTTACTGTTGACTTTGGTTTTTCTGAACTTGCAGTGTCGAAATGAGAGCAGATTATTGTCCTATTCTTCTTTAAAAATCTGTTTTTAAGCTTGTTTGATCTACAACCTTTTTATAGCATTACCATTAAGCAGTGAAAGACCCACCCAGTCCCCAAAGGCAGGTCAAACTTGGCCCTGTTAAATCTGCATTGGATGGAATTTGGGTTCTAGCGGTTACAAGGTGACCATGTACAAAGGGGCCCCATGTACACGAAGCCCCGCCTCCTATAATCTAGCTAGCCAACTTTTCATCGTCTGATTCTACTTATGTCTCCTGTCTGACCCTGTCACTCTGTGTTAGTGACATGAGTCCTCTGAACCACCCCTAAATTTTCAGGGTTAGGACCTGCTTTTATTTAGGAGTCTGCTTTTAATTATGAGTCTTAAAATTACGCCACAATTGGCCCGTTAAAAGCTACTTTTAGCTTTAAGACCTTTTGTAAAAATGGCCCCAGGTTAAATAGTAATGAAACAGGCAAGACACAGGGACTGAAACAGGTGCAAAGATCAAAATGATGAGGAAAAGCGAAAGAAAAATAAAGCAGATGCTTCATTGATAGTGGCAAACAGGTCGCAAGTGGCTTCATGTATGATGACCCGGCTTAATTAAGTTAATGTTCTGATAAAGTAACAAAATAAACCCGCACACAAACATCATTAGTAGCTGCATGATGTTTTGTTTCATGGATTGAGGACATTGTACGACTGTGTGCACATCTGGCTAAATAACCACACAGTGTCCTTGTAGTAATGAATTGCTGGATTTTTGTTCCAACAATATATAATAAATGAATAAATCTATTTGTAATTTAGAAATTTGTACAGGAAAGCTGTACACTACCAGTCATAAGTTTGTGCACCCCTGCTCATAGAAGGGTTTTCTTAATTTTGACAATTTTCTACTGTTTTAGAATAATAATGAAGACATTAACACTATGAAATAACACATATGGAATTATGCAGTGACCAAGAAAATTGTTAAACAAATCCAAACTATTATAGATTTTAAATTCTTAACAGTGTTCCTGATGAAGCTTTGCACACTCTCTGCATCATTGTTTTAAAAAATTACAATTTGATTCAGAAATAAATGTATACATGGGCATTAACTTCACTATTTACATTTGTTTTAGAAACAAATTTCGACCATAAGCCTTTATCAAATGTCTTTAAGACAATGAAAAATATATATTCAATCTAGTGTCCAAACTTTTCACTGGTAGTGTAAATCAATTTGTAAAACTTTACAGAGAATTATAAGTAGGCTCTACAAGTTTTAAATGAAGCATTTTCTGGTCACATTTAACTGGTGAATCAGAAGCTACAGTTTAAATGTAGCTTAAAAATATATCCAAAACTGAAACATGAAACACCACGCATTAAACTAGTACTATATCACTGGAACCTGTCTTTATACGGTGTTATGTTTTACCCTATTATGTTATGTAACAGCAACAGGTTATCGGCAGTGATAAAACATTAGAGCACATTTATAATGCACTGTGCATACAGAGGCCAGAGCACTGCAGGTCAACAAGAGACTGTACAAAATCTTAAGAAAAACAGATATGGAATTGCAAAAGAAAAAGTTACTGCTGTTGGGCCACTTCTTGTCTACAAATGGTCAGGACACTTTGTGGCCAAACAGCCTTACAGAGATTTTGCCATTTGACAGTTAAATGCAGGTTAAGACCCTGACTCCAAGTCTGGACACAGAACAAGACAACAGTATTCACCTCGTGCACACTCGGAGGAAGATCAACACACACACAGACACATGCAGTGCTAGTGAAGGTCAGAATCTCTAAACTCTGTGCAACGCTTTAACATTAATCGATCAAATGTTTACAGTGTTTTAGCACTGAGCTGTGGTGAAAATCACTGATAGGTCTTCTAAAGAAAAGAAGTGAAAATGTAGCCAAGTTGAATTTAAGAACACAGATAGCCTATCTATTTTGCATCTCCTGCAAGGATAAGAAAAAATTCTGGTATTTTAGCTGACACACAATATTAGGATGTACACACACAATGCATGGCGAGATGGTGGTTCTTGGTATTCTGTGCCAAAGATGTCGATTGTCTATTTAAACCGGTAAAAGAGACCAAAGCTTGCGTGGAGTCACAGGACTGCTTTTCTGATTCATCCGAGTTGAGTGACACCAGGCTCAGGTGTCGGTTTTTCAGCAGCGTCACCCGAGTCTCTCTGAGCATAAGTCCCAGGTCCTCTTTAAAGTGGGGGTTGAAGAGCACATAGAGCAAGGGGTTAACGCAGGCGGGTAAGGGTACGACCACCAGAAGCACTGATTTGACCACGTCTGGGCCCACAGCAGAGATTTTTAGCAGGGCAGAAAACGAAAGGCACGCTACAGGGAAGTAGAGGACACAATTTGCGAAAAGAAGCCAGGCCACGTGACGGATCATGGAGCAGTCCCACAGCTTGTCAGGTTCCCCCTTCTCTAGGCTGCAGTACAGACATGTGTAGGTGACCGTCATGATGAGGTAGCACAGAGAGTTGACCAGCACTTGAACCACCATAAAGCCCAAACCAGCGTGTTCACCAACAGGCAGAAGAAGGCAGAGTGAGGATATGCTGTACTCACCAACATGTAGGAGAGGTACTACTGTTATGACCAAGCCCAAGATTAAGCAAAGTGGCACTGCTAGCTTAACTATCACTTTGGCTGCCCTGCATTCCGACGCAGCTTTCCCACTATGGACAGAAAAGCCCCTTTCCACAGCAGCCACAGTCAAGAGGAACACACTAGTCTCCGATGCAAAGACAGACACGAAGCCTGTGAGCTTACAGCTTGTACTGCTTTCCCAGCTAGCGCCGTAGCTAGCAAAACTGCCGAAGGTCAGGGCATCTACAAACGCCATAACCCCGCCGCATAGTCCAGTCAGGCTGTTGACCAGTGCTAGCAAGCCCACCAGCAGCTTCACAGGAGACAAAAATGTTGGAGACAGGAAGATAGAGACCATCACCATGGCATTACCAACTAGGGACAGGATTGCAATGACCCAAACTCCACAACGGATGAGCCAACTCTCGAATATATAGAGACATGGCTGGAACGGGCCTGGAAAAAATAAGAAACAAACATTTAGAGGAAAATGTTGCATTATAAATAAAGGGGCTGTAATTAGAGGTTCTTCTTTTACCTGGTGTTGGAGAGCACTGGACTGTGTGGTGGGACACTGTGTCATCTTCAGGGTCCAGAAAAAGATCCTCAAGCTCATGGTCTCCTTTTAAGGGAAAATCAGAGTTTGCTTAATTGTTCTGTTATCAAATCAGCCTTTACTTGCTTCTTTTTTTTATAACTCACTGTATAGAACAGATTTGGCTGCCACCAGCATTATTTGTTTTTATACCACGGCGCTGTTGAATTCTGGATTGTGATTGGTGGTCAGGTGGTGATTAATTTTCTATAACAGCAGCTCTGACAGTAGTGCAAGGCAAGGCAAATCACAGGTTTATTTTAATGCGCTCGTTCTAATACGTTATCGCTATAGCTATAGCAACAACTCATTCACAGGGACTTGTATGGCGGACACTCACATCATTTAATCCCAACAATAAATGGATTTTAAGAAAGTGTTATTTAAAGTTTTACAAAGAAAAACGTATAATCATTGCTGTGGTGACGCGTTCTGTAAGGAGAAGGTTTATTTAATATTTATGGAAGGAGACTCCGGTGTCAGCGCTTTGTAACAGTCAGAGGTAAAGCTGTTCCTTTACGTCTTCCGCCGTGGGAAAGTCTTCAGGACAGAGGACTTTGCGCTTTGTGGACGACAAGCTGCATTTTTTTGTCTTATTAACTTAAAAAGAGAGAGAAAAAAGAGAGAGGCTGGTGTGGGAACGACTGTTTATAGCTGTTATAATGTAAGTGAGAACAGGGACTAACCTGTTTCACCGACGTTCTACAACATTAAATGTGACTATAAACGGATAAAAAGTAGGACGTGTCATTCTGTAATAAATAACAATGTGTAATCGTTGGCAAACTGCTGTGGTATAAGCCAAATAAAACACTTCGAGGCGTGCTGTTATAGGAAAATAATTAACTCCGGGGTTGGTAACGGCCAAAGATCATTGTTATCACATTGAACACTTTCCCTACCAGTTATCTTAACATTACAACTATTTTGGGAAACTGGACCCTGGTGTATAAGAGATTGCACTGGCATGGGAACATTTAATAGCATTTGTACAATTCTTTTCCAATTGTTTTTCAGCTAAATAAATTGGTTGACGGTTCATTAAATTAATGCTTTATAGTATACTATAGCCATTTGAATTGAGAATTTGAATAGTTGCATAAATTATATTTGTGTGTCATAAAAATGAAGGGCGTTTGTAACAAAATAGCAGTTAGTAAGTATAAGATATGTATTAATACATTAAAATGCCAACATGCCACCTAGTTGTAGTTTAACAGAGGATAGCAAGCTTGCTACTGGAAATAAATGTTTAACATAAATAAGAGTGAGGCAAAACTAGATGCTTTATGGAGTTCAATATTTGCAAAGAGATCGTTTTGTCCAGAGGGTAGACACCTGGGTTGGGGGCCATGGCCTCTTTCTTTCCCAAGTCATTGCTGCTGTTCTTCTCTTTTTCCAAAGCAACACCGTATTTCTCACAGGTCAAAAATGCACAGCACTGAAATGCATACGGCATCTCCATGACCCTACAAATGTGAAGACAGGCCTGTTAAATATTCAATACTCCATAGACAGTTCACGTTTAAAGTCAATTTTCTCTGATAAATTTACAACTGGTATAATCATTAAGACCAGGGCAGATTATTTCTGTGTCTGTGTGGGTTGCCAGAATATCTGACAGAATATGACAACACTTGACTTTCAAGCAGTACCTTTGTAATAGAAATAGCAAAGTAGGATTGCAATTTACTGTTAGAAAAGAAGACTTTTTAGAAAAGAAGAATCTTTATTGTATTGTACTGGAACAGAAATCTCTGGACATAAAGTCATGTCTACATATGCTATATAAATAAAGATTTATTTTTATAATAATAATAATAATAATAATAATCAATAATAGTATTCTAATTCTTATAATTGTTGTTAAACTTATTATAGTAATATAATTATACTAATAATTATTATTATTGCAAAAATTAACACAATTCTTAATTAAGGTTATATACAGTCAAGCCGGAAAGTCTGCACACCCCTTTCACCTTCTCCATGTTTCATTACATTACAGACTTATTCT
>JAOUQW010000014.1:885617-903623 GCA_028565825.1 Olivaichthys viedmensis
ATTTCATTTCAATGTATACGTGGTATATGGAGAAATGACAATAAAAACCTACTTGAACTTGAACTTGAACTTGAACAAAATACACGGATCAGATAACAAATTACACAGAGAACAGAGATCGGATAATAAAAATACACACACCGGAAGCGACCAGGCATGTGAGTTTTGTTTTCCATACTGTTATTTAGCACCCGGGTAGCTTGCTGCCATCGGCCTAAAAGTTACACGAAGCCTCAAAGAGAGCGAATAAACTCACACCGCAAACTCAGACCGCAAAATCACAAATTCTTTCATTATACTGGCAGTATTTGAGCGTGTTCTGGACAAACTTGCCCTTTTTTCATTCAACTGAGTACACTTTCAATTGACAGTTTGTTCAAGTGATGAAAGAACTATGACAGACTGACTTTGTAAAGCACTAACCTTTTTAGAGTTTCAATAATTTTAACTGATGGCATAACCTTCACAGTACAATTAGCATAAACTAGCTAGCCTATTTGCCCTCCGTCATTGTAACTCGCCCCACTCACCTAATTTTGGCCACTAAGAAAACAAAGCCTCAAGAAAGGAAGCATTTTTTATTTATTTTTTCTATTACCGAAGATGCCCGGGGAGACAACATACTCAAACAACGACCCCACTGTTCCCTTTGCCAGGCACAGGAGAGTTGTATAGAACAATGCTTATGGATTAATGTGGTCTTGGGCTGATAGTTTGCATGTATTTGAGAGGGAAGAAACAGATATGAAATAGATAAAGAGAGCAGATGGGTTCTAGCTCAAAAGCATTGAAAGATACTCTTTATTCAGCCTCCCTAACTTCTTTTTAAACTGATCAAAGTTGAGGCCTCACGAGGACTGAATTAATTTGGAGAAGTCTAAGGGTTCGCACTTAATTTTGTGTCACTTTCTCCTTAGTTCCCGTCCCTCCACCTTCTGTTTCATATGATAATTAATGGAGCCTTGGCACTGAGGGGGTCAATCTGTAAACCAAAACAAGAAGAGAGGAGAAAAGAGAGAGTGCGTCTGAAAGACATTAAGCCATATGTGTGCTCATGTGTACTCACAGGGAATGAAGGTTCATCAGGCTCTGAAAGGCCTCTCTGGGGACCTCCTGAAGCTGGTTGTTTTGAAGCATTCTGTGTGAGAATGTGTGAGAAAAGACACAAAAAGAGCATCAGTGTTTAGAGAAGGTTAGGAGAGAACAATAACAAGAAACCAGCTAAAATGAATTCAAGATTCGGTGCTCATTTACTATCCAAATTACTAGTCAATTACTACATATTTGTCTCCTTATTTGTCACATAGTGCACTATTTTTTGTGGCTGCTATGTTGCAGTCTCTGAACTCTCAGTTCCCAAACAATACACTACATACAAACCATAGTGCATAATGACACAGTGGTAATAATGACAAGCCAGAACAGGAGACACGGTCTAAGTGCAGTCTAGGGTCTTTGTTAATACGCAATCTAAAATTCTAAATCAGGAAACAGTCCAAACTTCTGATAGCCAAAGCAATATGAAATCAAGGCAACCAAACTAGAAGGAGTTGTAATCCAAAAGACAACGTCAGAAACAGTTGAGATCCAAGAAACAAGACATACTGTACATGACAACGCTCAGAATTGCGAGTTAAAAACCAACAAGGCTTCACAAAGAGGACAAGAATAATCAGTGCTTAAGTAGCATAGTAATCTGGGTGTAATACAAAACAGGTTAGTATAATGAGTAACTAAGGCAACTGGTTAGTAGGAGACGGGGACCTCTGGTGGTGAGTGGCAGAATTCCCGGTTACGAATGTGATGGAACCCCCTCCAGATGAGAACCTTCAGACGCCAAAGCAACCCTGGAGCTGAGAGCAGGATATTCAAGATGACCACATCGGCAGTCAGTAATCAGGGAGAGATCTAGAAAATAATGAGCTGAAACCCATGAAGGACCTAAGGGCTTTCCCTCCCAGTCAACCAGGTAAAAAATACTCCGGCCCTTATTCCTGGAGTCCAGGAGTGAACGCATGAAAGATGTGCCCACAACTAACAAAGGTCAGGTTTCAGCCACAGTCCTGGAGAACTGGTCAGAGGAAGACAGGTCCTACAAAGCAGGGACTTAAATTTCTGGATGCCAATTTTAGTCTCGTTAAATGCCAAACCAATTGACCTGGCTCCAGCGGTGTTACTGGTCTTGTGTGATGATCCAACTGGAGATTTTGGCTCTGAGCTGCCCTCAAACACCCACAAACATGTGCCTCCCTTTCAGGTCTGTGCACTTACTCTTAGCCAGTTATCCGCAGATGGAATGTCAGAGGGATCCCCTGACTACGGAAACAAGGGAGGCTGAAAATGTAACATGCACTAAAAAATGTTCGCCTGGTGGGTGCATTTCTGAATGGATTTTAAGCATACTCTGTCCAAGGAAGGTATCAAATCTAGTCATTCTGGGACCTTCTACAATAGAAATGGAGGATCCTACAGACCCTTTAGTTCAACTTAACATAGGGGTTAAATTGCTCCACACATGAGAGGTGTCCTCTGGCAACCCATGGAATCAAAACATACTGAAACATGACTTCTCCATTGTTGTAGGTAGTTTTTTAATAATATTAGAGTGAAATCCTGTGGCAAGGTCAGTTATGGAGTCTATACTTAGATGGAAACAGGGCCTACAAGGACTAGGCAGCAGTTCAAGAGGCCAAGCATGAAACTATCCAAAAGGTTTTGTTTGAGTACTGCTTTTATAGCTAATAACTGTTTATAATGCACATCATAATTACACTATGAATCAGTTACCTTTTGCAAGTAGAAAGCACAGGGGTGTATTTTACAGTATTACAGTACCTCTGTGACAGCACTACCCCTATGCCATATTTGGATGCATCAATCTCTACCATGAATGGCTTGTAGGGTTAAGATGAATACAGGAGCTTTAGTAACCAAGCCTTGAGATCTGTAAAAACGGAAGTGGCAGCTTCAGAACAATGCAGACGTTTGACTTGCCACGGAGAATCCGGGAACAGGTTCCAGGTTTTTCACCAGGAGATAGGGTCCAAGTGCAGATTTCTTGATACGCAATCCAAAATTTCAGAGTCGGGAAACCGTCCAAAATTCTGTTAGCCAAAGCAATACAAAATCAAGGCAACCACAACAGAATAAGCCAAAAACAAACAGAAACTACAAAAAAAAAACCATGGCTTGGGCTCAGAAGAGAAAGCCAACAAAACTTGGCAAAGCAGAAAAGAATAAACAGCATTGTAATCAGGGTATAATGCAAAACAAGTGAGAATAAAGAGTGACCATGGCAACTGGTGTCACGATCTTGCCCTTCCTGTGCCCTTCCTGCTTTGCGTCACAGCTTCCATGGCAACAGTGCCATGTGCTTTTGTTTTGGTTTTAGTTTCTGTTTTATTCTAAGTCTCTGCGCTCATCTAGTCATTGGTTCTTTTCACTAATTGTTTTCACCTGTCTCTCATTTCACCTTTGTTAGTGTTTGTATTTATACGCTGTGTTTTCATTTGTTTGGGGTGAAATCTTATCGTGCATATCAAGTACAATCCTGAGCCTTTGTTTTCCTAGTGAGTTTCTAGTTCCTTTTTCCCTGTGCCTGTTTTTCTTGGTTTTTAATGTTGGATTTGCCTCATTTAAACCTTTCTGCCTGTGCCTTGACCCCATCTTCAGATTACGACTATAATTGGTGGAATCGCCCTAATAATTTCTATGCTGATTATGAGAACTTGTATCCTGTTTTTGCTAGATGCAAGAAAACTTTGCAGCTAAAGGTAGTGCGAGACACCGCAAGGGAATGACAGAATGTGGCTTTTTCACTGGAGGAATGATCCAGTGAAATCCTCTCGTTGTTCATAGAAATGTTTTGGGTGGGCCCGTCGCATGTCCCATGCAGTCAGTCGGTTTGTCCCAGGTGTATAGGGGACACGGTTGAATGCAGTGCACGCAAACACCTGGATTCTTAGAAAAGAGACATGCTAGAAACTTGTTTGTCCCATGTTCATTTATAGCTGTCAGGATGCGAGAGTTTTACCATGGAGGAGATATATTTTATTACAGGTGTCACCATGAGAAAATAATGCCATTCGAATTGGGCTTAATTTAGTAATGTCATTTGAATCAGCTAATAGTAATAGGTTTTTTTTCCCCTTTATTTATTACATCTCAATCTTAAGGAGAAACAAAACTGCTATTTGTTGACCACGCTATATGTCAAATATGTAAAAAATTATGTGATACATGGAGCCAGAGTTAGGGACTCGAGTTAGGGACTCAAACGCAAGTCATACTTGAGTCGCACGCTGATTGATTCCCAACTTGATTCGGACTCTAGACCAAAGGCCAGTGAAATTTAAACCTGGACAAAAACATGAACAAAAATGAATACATTTGATTTATTCAACCTTAACGCAGTAAATAAACGAAACCTTTCTTTTCTGACCTTACGTGTGCGGCATTGTATGTGAACTTGTGACCGTCATGCGTTAGTCATTTCTTGCAGTGCTATTAGCGTGCAGCTAAAAAAGCACAGAGCTGAAAACACAACAGATGAGGTGAAAGCATTATTAGGATACTAACGTTACCATTGTCACAGTCACTCCCGACATGGCCACCACGGACATTTCAACTCCACACCACCAGAGGTCCTCATCGCCTGAATATTGACTTTCATTGCACTCACCTGACACGCATCACTTCCTCATTAGCATCAGTGTTTATAAACCCCAGTTTTCAGTACACACATTGTGAAGTCTTGCCGTTTACATGTTTTTCTGCAGTCTGAGCGTGCAATTGGTTTGGATATCTGGTAACGACACTTTTCTGGTTTCCGACTACTGTTTTCTGCCCTACCCTTTGGATTTGTTTACCCCGCGGACTGATTCACTGGATTTTGACCTGTTTGCCTGTTTATCGACCACGAGCCTGAACATCCCTGTATTGAATAAAGAACTGCACTTGGATCCTACCTGTGTCTTCCGGGTTGTCCCTGACACTGTGGCTGATCTGTGTTTTTATATCATGGTTCAGTTGCTCGCCTGTTCCTCTGATTTATTCTGTGGCGGTCCCAAGTTTTCGTTGGCAATCACGACTCTCGCTTGCTTCTGTAGGCAGGACATGGGAACTCAATGTTTGGATAGGGTCTGAACCCCCCTGTATCAACCCACAGCATGATACTTTTCAGATTCAGAAAGTAGGTCAGCAAAGCATGTGCCTAATTAAAATAAAAAATTTAAACCTATCAAAGTGTTGCAATGGCAACCAAAAGAGTTAGGAACTGCCTAACCCATAGAATTGTGAATTGGTGATCACTAGGGGATGAGATGGGACAATACAATATTTCATGCGCTCTCCCAGGCTTAGCAAAGAGCAGTTTTTCGATGCATCTTTAAAATGTTTACACCGGGGCCCTTAATCCAGTATACAAGTAAACACAATGTGTGCCAGCAAAAACCGACGTGGTGCAATACCCTCCTACAATTTACAGTATCAGCCATCTGTGCCCCCGGCTTGTGGATCACCTTGAACTTGAACGGTTGTAACATCATTTACCAACGGGTGATCCTCACATTGGCATCTTTCATGCGGTGGAGCCACTGGAACGGGGCATGATCTGAACACAGGGTGAAGGGCTTCCCCAGCAGGTAGTAGCAGAGGGCGAGGACTGCCCACTTGATCACCAGACACTCCTTCTCAGTGGTGCTGTACGTAGTCTGTCACTGTGAGAGCTTCCGACTAATGTACAGCACCAAGCGCTCCTCGCCGTCCACCACCTGGGCCAAAACTGCCCCCAGCCTCCTGTCCAACACGTCGGTCTGTAAAATAAAAGGGAAAGAAAGTTAGGCGTATGTAACAGTGACCCTCCACACAGAGCTGCTTTTACGTGGCTAAAGGCCTGTTGGCACGTCTCCATCCACCGGACCGGATCTGGTGCCCCCTTTTTAGTGAGGTCAGTTAAGGAGCTGGTGACGTCTGAATAATTAGGCACAAACCCACGATAATAGCCAGCCAGCCCCAAAAACTGCCTCACCTCCTTTGTGGTCTTGGGTCAAGGACAGGCTGCAATTGCTGCGGTCTTGTCAATTTGGGGACGCACCTGCCCATGACCTGAGTGGAAGCCCAGATACCGTACTTCCACCCATCTAATTGCACACTTCTTCGGATTTGCCGTGAGTCTCACCTGCCTCAGCGCCCCCAGGACCACTCTTATGTGTTGCATGTGCTGCTGCCAGTCGTTACTATAAATAATAATGTCATCTAAGTAGGCAGCGGCATAGGCGCCGTGTGGGCGGAGGATGAAAGGTGAAAGGTGGCCGGGGTCCCAAACAAACCAAAAGGGAGTTTTACAAATTGGTGTAAACCAAACGGGGTGGAAAAGGGGAAAAAGCCGCTTTTTCACGGAATATTAGCATCAGGGGGATCTGCCAATATCCCTTAGTCAGATCCAGCGTTTAGTAAAAGCGAGCCACGCCTAACCGATCAAACAGTTCATCGATGCGGGGCATTGGATACGCGTCAAATTTAAACACTGCATTGACTTTTCTAAAGTCCACGCAGAACCAGACCACCCTGTCCACCTTTGGATCAAGGATGATAGGCTGGTCCAGTCACTGTGGGACTCCTCGATCACACCCATGTCAAGCATGGCCTCAAGCTTTTTTTGTGTTCGGGCAAACGGTATGGGCGGTTGCGCACCATCACCCCTAGGGGAGTCTCAATGTGGTGTTCTATGAGGTCCGTCCAACCGGGTAGAGGGGAGAACATGTCGGAAAACTCCTTTTACAACTGGGCAACCTCTGCCCTCTGGGATGGTGAGAAGTGGTCTCCACATTGGACCGGAGTGAATTGGGCCACCCTCTTTGTGGGCACCTTTGGACCCAGCTCCTCCTTCTCAGGAACCACCATCGCCAGAGCCACGGGGACCGCCTCTCTGCATAATTTTAGGAGGTTGAGGTGGTATATTTGCCGTGCATCACCCCTATCCGTTTGCCGAACCTCATAGTTGACTTCCCCAACTTGCCGTGTGACCTCAAAGGGCCCTTGCCACTTGGCAAGTAATTTAGAGCTCAGCGTGGGCAGTAATATGAGCATGCACTCTCCCGATGCAAATTCATGCCCCTATCATGCAGCCAGACTTGTCGTTTTTGCGCCTGATACAAATTCTCCTGTGCTAGTTGAGTTTTTCCCTCAGGTCAAGAACGTATTGAATTTCGCTTTTGCTGGTAGAGGGTCCCTCCTCCCAATTTTCCTGAATGATGTCCAGGATGCCACGGGGCTTGCAGCCATACAACAATTCAATTCAAAGGGGGAGAACCCCGTGGAGGCGGGACTTCTCGGACTGCAAACAACAAGGGCTCGAGCCACTTATCCCAACCTCTAGCATCATCGTGAAAAAACAATTACATTTTTTTGGAATGTTTGATTAACGTCTGCTTATTACCATCTGAGAAACATAACCAAAATAAGAAATATGCTAACCCTACACGATGTTGAGAAACAAGTGCATGCTTTCATAACCTCTAGATTGGACTATTGTAACGTGTTGCTGGCTGGCTGTCACGCGCGCGGCTGAGCGCAGGACATAGCCACGTGCGACGGCCACGCACCCTCTGTTTGTTTTGTTCCCTCGTCTGTGTCACGTGAGTCATGTTAAATGTTCCCCGCTGTTCCTTGTCCGTCCTTAATTTCTAAGTGTTTAAATATCCGCCTGTGTCCGTCCTGTATTGTCTCCGTTTGTTCGCGTATATGCTACGCCTGTCGCGACGTGAGTGTTATTTGCTTTTGTGTAAACCCAGTCCGTGTGTAAGTAAATAAAGATGTTTGATGCACCCAGCGGCTTTGCGCTTGTGTCCGCGCACCCCCGGAAACACTTCGTGACAGCTGCATTCTCAAAATTGTGTGATGTCAATCTTTTATGCCACAAACAGATAAAAAAATAAAATAAAAAAGGAACTGAGCAAGTGGACTCCTGTGCCTCCAATTAGTTTAGTATTTTGCTGCACTGTAATGGTTGAACTAGCCTAGCTTAATCCTTTGACCCCAATTTTTCTCTATTTTGAGTGTTTTCCATTGCCTTTATTAAGACCTCCAAATTTTACCAGTCACATAGATTTTTTTACCAGGCATTTTTTGTTTTTAATAAATCTAGATTTTTCTTTTTATAGCTGCTACCAGAGTTTAAAGGTGCAAGTCCCCTGACTGACATGTATTTTATAATTCATGAACAGTTAAAGTTATCATGGCGATCTCTTTTCCAAACTGAATTACTTGCTTATTCTTTATCGCACACTAAGGACTTAAAGATTAAAAAGTTTAAGTCCTTATGATTTTAACAACATGTTCTGAGAATTTTAGAGCGTTAAATGGATCCCGAGTTATGAAACTGAATAGATGGAGTGCAAAAATGTCCGCAAATTGCATGAATTGATTTTATAACGGTTAAGAATCTCATGGAGCCTGATTAAATTGTGATATGTAAAGTTTAATGGTTGAAGAGTAAACTTTGGTTAAAGTACAATTATCCTGCTGAGTGTTTAAAAAAGGGAGAGGATCTGTGTATCTGTGGAATCATGTTATAGATCCACCCAGTTGTCCAATTAGGTCGTTGTTAATACAGCCGTTAATGTTCAAAATCTGCATCATTGAAATCAAAATTTTGCTGTAGAAGTGGAGAAAGAGACATTAGTAATTCATCTCGCAAAGAAATATATACACAGCGCACATACCTGGACCTTTTTGACCTTAGACAGTTAATGTTGAGCATTTGAATTGAATGGCTGGTGTTTCTGCATTAATTGACTGCATAGGTTCATTGTGAGCGTGACCTTGGTTGCTGAAGGAATACAAAGCCCCGGTGTGTGATTTAAAGTCTGGTGTGTATGGTTCTGTGTAATACCTAAATGAAAATGTCAGAAAGGAACCCTCATGACACGGTCGAACAAATAAATTGGCGCCCATGCTTTAGTGGATGAACAGTCATTTGTGTTATGATTCACAGGTATTAATAATTCAGTAATTTACTCTTCCAGGCGAGTAAGTTTGAGTAAGATATGATCAGTAGTAAATCGGTCGCTTTCTCCGGTGTGATATTACAGATATTAGGAGTCGAAATGTCAGGTGTTCAGACATCGCTGACTTAATATGGATCAGTAAGAGTAGCTTTTCAAATGTCTGGATCGTTTTGAGTGGCTTTCTACAGATATGCCATTATAGATTACAGTCTGTGTTAGGACAGCATATATACCGTATTTGGTCGCTGTCCAATGAAAAACGTATCTCCACTTTTTGCGTTTTTTAAAACTTTTTTTCATATATGGAATGTGGGCAAAAACCTCCATCTACCGCACAGCAGTTAACATCTAAATGAGCAATGAAAAGCTGATAAATCACACCGTGAATTTCGGATTTATTGTGTATGATACTCTCTATGAAAAAGTGTTTTTTTCGTGTTCCTGAAAACTTGCTTTTCATTGGACAGAGACGATATGTACAATTATAAAGTTACAGATGTTATAAAGTTACACTGTTACAGATGGATCTAATGCTAACCCAACAAAATCAGATTATGTTAACATCAATGTAAATTTGACTACACAGGGACTGTCCACTTATTTTAAAGTGTGAACATCTATAAAAAAGTTACTCTTTATAATATGTGGGCCGTTTCTGTGTAGTTAGTATATACGCACAAGCAAAAAGAAAATCTTATTGGAAAACCATTATTTACAAATATAACTACCCTTCGGCCTGTTAATCCAGAGAGAGACCTTATGTCCTGTTATGTTTTATATGTGTTATATTTTTACTATACATTTTTTCTTAGATGTTTATTTGATGTATTTTGCATTAGTGTCATTAGTAAAGAGCAAATATTAGATATTACAATTTTTTTTTATTTTACAGAGAAATGTTTGTAAGTCATTAAAGAAAGTAAGATATTAAGTACTAGAGCACTTTTTAGATATAAAACAGAATCGAGGCTGTTCTGAGATTTTAGCTGCAGAGACAGAAGAAAGTGAGAGCCAAAGTTCTGCAGAAGAACCATGGCAAGTTCTGCAAGATTCTCGGCACAACCTACCAGCCGATTTCCTTATAAAACTGCACAACAGTGTGCCTATGAGAATTGATACAGTTTTAAAGGCAAAGACTGCGAAACACCAAATATTGATTTGTTTTAGTTTTTTAGTGTTCATAGTATTTTTTTATATTCAGGAACTTTGAATTTCATTCCTTTTAAAAGCATTTTCGCTTTACAGAATTTCTTTACATGTGCCTAAGATATTTTCTTTACTATTGTCAGACACTCGCCTCCTGTGATCCCTTTTTATGTTTTTATTCCCTTCATGATTTTCCAAAGAGACACAAAGAGAAACTTAACTCAGAAACTTGGCGCTGCTCTGACAATTTCATCGTAAATGGAGGATAAAATATTCACAAACTCCTTTCTTTCTTCCCTCTTATCTTCTTTCTTTTCCTCCTTCTACCTCTGTCTCGGTTTGCTCCTGCCGTAGTCAGAGGGGAAGTAATTAGTGCAGGAGCGTTGGTGCTGTAGGGAGAAAAACAAACCTGAACTCTTTCTTTCTCCTCTGCTGCTGTCAGTGGCATCTTCTTCTACCTTCTCCCTCCAGCACTGTAATACACCTCTTATTATATAAACACACCTGCACACACCTGTTCCTGAGAGCATCAGTCCTTGGTGAAGGCTTCTGTCTTCCAACATGCCTTCTATTCTTCTTTCATCTTGTTTTTTTTTACACATTGTGCTCTATCTGTCATCTTCATCTTCTGTCTTCCTCATTTTCTTTTCTCAGTCGCACTATTTCGTTTAAACTTTTAATCCATTTCATATTCTCCCTCGTGTCTGTCTCTCCATATTTCTCTCTCTCTTTAGTTTGTGCGCCTTGTTGGGAGTCTCACAATCATAATGTTTTTCTCCCAGTAAGATTCTTGGGCGCGGTGCATGTCTTGTTACATCTGAAATGTCCATCTCATCCAGCCTTCTCTTCCCTTTTTGCCTCCATTGTTATTTTGTTCTTTGACAAAATGCTTGAGGCAAAAGTGATGCAGTCGCACATCACACAAAAAAAAGAAAAAAAAGAAGGCATTTCTGCACATAATTAAATGTTGACCACTGACAAGCTGCACTCATGTTTTGAGCAGTAACATACTGTAGGGGCTAAGAACTCTACACAAGAACGAAAAATGAACAGGCTCTGGAAATGCATCTCTGAGGCATCAAGGTGTTTAGTTTATATATACAGACGGGGGAAAAATTAGACAAATGAAAGGAGAACCTTGAATAAATGAGTGCATCCACAGGGCATGAAAGGTCACTGAATGGTTTGATGAGGATGATGATGTAAATCATATGGTAAGACCTTCACAGTCACCAGAAGAACGGTGCTCCATCGGTTCCTCCAGTACAGTTTCAGAGACTTGTAGAATCTATGCCAAGGTGCATTGAAGCTGTCCAGGCGGCTCGTGGTGGCCCAAACACCTTACAAACACACTTTATGTTGGTGTTTCCTTTAATTTGTCACCCGTCTGGATGTAGCCCAGAGCCTCAACTCTGACCTACAAAAGTTCAAAAGTCCACTAGCAGAAGTCAAAATTTTCTCCTTATTGGCTGGTTTATTCCCTGCACAGTTTGAAGTTTTCTCTACTGCCGACGCACCTGGTCAGTTAACGATTAATGATAAAGCCTTTGAAATCTACAGAGCATGGGATCCTCAGGACTGGGGTTGAGAACCTCTAGCATCGAGGATCTTATAATTAACACTGTGTTAGGAGCATGGATGTGTTATTGTTTCAATGAATATAAGGTGCTACAAAAACGTAAAGAAATGGTCTGCAAACAGGATATTCAAAGATTTAATTTTATACCAGGATTTTTCATCTAGGTAAACCAAAGTCTCAGTTTTATTGAACACCACGTTAAATAATAAATATCACCTGAGTATTTTCAATTCGTTTTATTATATATTTTTTTTTAACTGATGAAATAAAAACAGTGGTAGTGGACACTACTGTATCTTTGTCTTTTTCTTCTTTATATCTCTTCGTTTGCTTTGTATTTCCTGAAAAACAGGAAGTCCAACTGAGTTTGGATCATGCATTTTGATCATGTCGGGTTCATCATGATATATATGCAGGGTATTTTTAAAGACAAGCTGAAATCAAAACTGACCTTTTTTTACCTCGTTAGCCCGTGTTCTTGATCAGGTTGTTGCACCATTCATCTGTACTAATCACTTAAAAGACAAAATTCTTCTTTGTCCGTAATCTTTCAGTAAAGTGCAGTGCAACTTTTTCCCCATCTCTAAATGGCCTCTAATCTTTTAATCACATCACAGGTAGAATTGTGGGTGGGACAAAAAAATATCATTCTATGATTTTCATGTCTCATCTCCCCCTCCCTCCCTGATTTAGCTTGCACTAGCAGCAATACCGATTAACTTTTCACAAGCCAATCAAATCCCGATGGATAAAACCAAGTCTCGCTGCCAAAATAAGCTGCTTCACGTGGAAACACGCCACGTTGAGAAAAGAAAATTGTGTTCGAATTTCCATTTCACCTTGTTTTTATATGTAACATTTGTCTGTACACACTATGTTCAGAAGTGGACAAATTCTAAATGTATTAGCTAGCCCACCAGGCAAGTAAAAGCTGCAGTGGGCTCGCCCAGTCCCATGCTTTGGTACCTGAAGACCTTATTGACTAGGCTAAAAAGCGGTAGCTAACGTAATTTAACTGAAAAGTATGATGAGCTAGTTATCTAGTTAAATGCATTAATACTGACTAAGGAAAATGAGTACAAAGAGTACTTGAATTCCCAGGGAGAGGATAACTTTATGTTGCCATAGTCAACATCCTTTCCTGATAATGCCTCTGATGTAGAATATCATGTTTGCACCCTCGACAAAAAGGCAGCAAGTCTCGAGCTAACATCTATATATCTATTATCTCTCTAGCTCTCTGAACTGTAGTATATTTACAGGGAATAAAAAGAAAATTAACTTTCAATGCATTAAACATTTTCTGTGAACAGTGTGCACTTGTGTGCACTTATTCCACATTTCCCTCCACTCTAATGCATCTTTATCATTATTATCCTCCCAAATTAACCAACTGGCCCGGTTCAGCTTATTCCATTATCTGTGTTGGTTTTAGCCATCGAGCTTAATTGACCCCTTACATGAACCATAAGCCTTTTTTCCAATACACGAACATGTAGACAAATAAACTGGTGATTAATTACTTTATGACTTTACATGCCAAGTCATGTGCAATAAAAATGAGCCTGTGCTGTGTCGCAGGGTGATCATCGCACAGGTTTGATTCATCTAACAGTAATTGTCTTTCTCATTAGGTTGGATCAGACTGCATTGCTCGGGCTTATTAACTTCTGTGAATGGAAATCAAATAATGATTAAGTAACAGAATGAATACAGTAGGATCTGAAACCTCAATTAGGACTTGCACCAGAACTGTAACACCAGTGGCACTTTTTAAAAACGAATAATGCAATAGCTAACCCACTAAAGTGTATAAAATGTTTATGAATTGCAAAAAACAACATGTTCTTTATTATTATCAAGCTCTGTGGGTTCTCGCTCTGCCTAATGATGCTATTCTTTGAGGACAGGAAATGAGTTATAACGCATGGAAAAACACATTTTATCAACTGCTTGTAGTTTCATTAGCATTCGGCTCATAATGTGTGATTTGTGTGCTGCGTGCTCTGGTTTGTGTGGGTTAAAATGTGTTTGGATCCTTCAGTTTGTGGTCATTGGTCTGACTTTGTCTGGCTTGCCAGCAGCCATTGTCTTCCGAGGCCAAGGAGGATTTCTTCATTTTCTTTCTTTTGGCAGATATGGCTTATGACAGGAGGGCTGTTAGCTTGGGGACAGGCTAGTTTGTGTGTGTGTCAGTGTGTGTGTGTGTGTGTGTGTGTGAATGAAGGGGTGTGGGTGTGTGTTTTTTGGCATAGACAGATCATACTGCATTTGACTTTATCTAGTCTGTGACAGTACATTGTGTTGGCTTGAAGGAATACCGAGGCAGTGTGTGTGTGTGTGTGTGTGTGTGTGTGCCCATATCTGTGTGTGTGTGTGTGTACATATAAGTGTGTGTATGTGCACATGTGTGTGTATATGTTTGTGTGTGTGTGTGTGTGCACCCATATCTGTGTGTGTGTGTGCATGTACATATACAGTAAGTGTGTGTATGTGCACATATGTGTGTGTGTGTGTGTGTGTGTGCACATGTATGTGTGTGTGTGTGTGTGCGCGTGTGTGTGCACACGTATGTGTGCACATATATGCGAGTGTGTGTGTGTGTGTGTGTGTGTGTGTGCATGCACATGTACTGTATGTGTATGGCCCTCATATTCCTCATTTCATTATATAAGTGTGTGTATTCCTTCAATCATATTAGCGATTTGCATAGATGGTCAGTCAGAAAGAAAAGCTACATTTTGGGTGTTCGAGAGAAACCAGAAATTGTATCACTCAGAGAGAAAATTATAACGCTGTATGTACAAGAAAAGAAGGAAAGGAAAAGATGGATGGTCGGACAAACTAGTAAAAGGTAGGAAGGACAGAAGAAAAGAAAAGACAGAATGACAGAAGAAGAGTGAGTGGTTTTTCACACCTTGTGATCACACCCTGCACTCAGATTCTCCCCACATCCCACTGGCCCATCAGCACCACCAGCTTTGATCCTCACACTATTGGACAACTGCACGATCATAGATGACTCTCCAAAAGATGTGACTGGACATTAGAAGGTCAATGATAACTCTGCAGGTCACATGATTGGCCAGAGACTCAACTGCACTTTCCCAGAATTCAGCAACAATTAGTTAGAAACACTTAACACTTAATAATGACAAGGTTTATTTCCGTAGTCAGATCTTTGAGTCAAGCATCTGGTGAAATAACATAGTCTTACGATTACGACCTGTGCAGAGGGGCACACCACTGTTAAGGTCATGTGCCATGTGATGTGTATCACAAGAAGTCCCTTAACACTCTACCTTGGATTTCTTCAGTGTAGCCATATAAGCGATATACCACCAATCAGGTATGGATGTGCTTGTGTAGTGGTTTTCTATGTGCTGCAAGCTTGCTAAACTGAAACGGCCTTTTGCACAATGAAGGACATAATCCAGGACTTTTACCTGTCATAAAGCTTTCCAATCCAGTTTTCTGGAATCTTCATCCACTCCTACTGTCCGAAAGATTTCTGCTTCGGCTGCATCCTGGGGCGGGGCCTCTGATTATCGGGTTTTACCAGTTAATGATGTCATTCTGTCTATTCGTCTTTTAATCTCGTTTAACCATCAATCCCATTTTCCAAGTTGTCCTGTGGTTCAGCTATAAGTTATACTTATAATATTTATCTTATACTTACTCTTTATCTTGTGTTCCTCTATGTCTGGCAATCGTATGTCGCATGACCATTGTTTACCTCAGTTTACCATAAGTTGGTCTTCCATTAAAAGTAGGGTAAAGGTACCAAGCGTACCAATATTTTATTCATTTTTGACTGCAGATCCTTCTGGGCTACATTTTCTAGTTGGCCAAGTAAAATCTGTCGTTTGGAAATATTTGGGTTAATGTTGAAAGAGAAGATTTTTGCACTTATACAAAGCCCAAGTACAGTGAGAGCTCAACAAACGAGTCAAATTCCTTGTCTACACAAGTGTACTTGGCCAATAAAGCACGATTCTGATTCCGATTCCAATTCTGAATCACTCATAAGGATTAAGTCTGCCTTGCAAGCAATATGTTTGCATTTAGGGGTAAAATAGGTAAGAATTGAAGTCAGTGACACTGCCGATTTGTTGTTTAACTGGTGAACTTTTCTCCTTGGGCCTTTTTTTTCTCTTCTAATTTTAAAACACCACTTTCCTAAATAACGGGTAAATAAAGGGCTTTTAACGTTAAAGTCTCTCTCCTCGTCCCTCAGAGTGCACTCAATCATCATACGCTGAGTAAGTTGTTGTGGCTGGGTAATTGCTCGGCTTTTTGGAGAGAAATTGATTGATTTTATTGGCTCTTATCTGTGTGTCTGCATCCTGGCTCGGCTCCACAGCGCAACACCACGTGTGTCTACGACAAGCATGAAGCAAGTGAGCGGAGGTAGCTTTAGTACTGCACACACTGTAGTCTGTGGATCAAGTGTGTATTAATGAAATTTGCTTGGCGTATCCGGAGAGGAAGGCCCTTGTTTTTAATTGCCTTACTCGATGGCAAAATCAATCTCAGCCATCTGAAGTTTAAACCACGCTCAGGATGTGTTTTAGAGCTAAATTGCATTCAGTGACTTTCAGTAATACAATATACAATTATAATTACCACTTACAGTAATTTAAATATATTCATGAAATAGGGTTTTCTTGGAAACAAAAAATCTGGGATTTTAATTTTTTACAGATTGAGGCAATAGGTCTGTGCTTTTAAGAAAACAAGCAATGAAGAGAGGAATGAATAACTTATAAATGACTGTGAATGAATCCTCTATAAAGATATCCGGGATTCATTGCACAAACCATGACAGGAAAATTGTGAATGTGTCAAAAGCCCTATCCGGACGGGATCAGTTTATCAGGACGATGTCTGTAATAAAATATTTGCACGTCTCCTCTGTGATAAATATCTATAAATGAACACGGTACGAGCGACTTTTCTAACTCCTATGAACCTGGATGTTTACGTCGTCGCATATTGTGATATGCTCACATTTTTGGATCAAGTATTTATTTATAGAACACTACAATCATTATACTGTGGCGTTTGTTAATATAAAGTGAGCTGTTCATTAATCAGCTTGCGGGGTCGCGCTCTTTCTTTTCATTACCTTTATTTTCTTTTTCTTTCTAAAGATCTCCCAGTAACGACAGCGGAGAGATGAAGGGAAAGCAATGACATGTTTTAGAGACTCTTTTTCCTCATCCATCATTTTGTGATTGATGGAAATATGTTCTCCATATCCACTGGCAAAGACGACTAAATACGGCGAGTGGCAGCGGCCAAAAACCTGTTTTTTTTCCCCCAACTCAAGAGGCGACATCTGCCTGTAAAATCAGAGATGTCTATACCCGGGTGGGAATAAAAAAAAACCCAGACCACCATGAGTTGAAAAACAGGAGGTAATTAGGGCTGGAATTTTCTCAGGGGAGGAGAGAGAAAAACACAGACATTGCCTATCCGGATGGTAATAAAATCCCAGAGTAGCGCCTGCAAATGACGAAATTACCCCACCTCCCCGTGTAAATCTAATCCCGCCCGAATAGAGTTAAAGAATCTCAAGAAGCCCTCAAACTCTCAGTTTGTAGCTTAGCCTACTATATTATATTGATAAAAAACAGAGAGGTGTAGAGATGGAGAGGGAGATAGGGAGGGTGAGAGCTGCTGAGAGATATGGATTATTTTAAGAATGCATTTCTTCTTCTCCATCTTTTCTTCACACACATTATTCATCCATTGAGATCACAGTTTGGTTTCTATTAGTTAGAAGGTAAAGCGCCTCCATTTGGAGCTCTATATTATTACAGCAGTGTAACAAAAGCTCATGTTTAATGTGTCTGGCCTCCCAACCCAATCTAATGCAAAATTCATATGAACTCTAAAGAGCAGGAGTGGTTTCATACAAATTAAGTGGTAAAAGAGCTAAGAGCGCTAACTCTGCACCCTCAGCCTAACCTTCACAGCTGCTAACTTTACATATGAGTGAGCTAGTGGGAAATTCGAAGGAATTTGCCATTTTTACACAGTTTCAGTCAAACAGTGGTCTTTCAGTCTTTTTTCTTTATGGGTAAAGCCTACTACTGTACTATTTGTATACTCTTTTCCATTTCCTTGTGAAATTCAGTTTAGTTTAAGCTTTTTTTTTTTGAGCTTTAGATTTTATTTAAATATATACAAGTCTATTATATATTTGTATATTTTAGTTTTAGTTTTAGTAGTGAGACTGCAGATTGTTGACTGTATTAAGTGATAGAC
>JAOUQW010000014.1:945726-963309 GCA_028565825.1 Olivaichthys viedmensis
AGAATCTTGGAGAACTTGCCACGGTTCTTCTGCAGAACTTTGGCACTCACTTGCTTCTGTCTCTGCAGGTAAAATCCATCCAGAACAGCCTTGATTCTGTTTTTATCTAAAAAGTGCTCCAGTGCTGAATATCTTACTTTCTTTAACGACTTACAAACATTTCTCTGTAACATTAAATTTTTTGTAAAAATGAATGTTTGGAAATCTAAAATTGGCTCTTTTCTAATGACACACTAATGCAAAAGACCTAAAATAAATATCTAAGACAAAATGTATATTAAACAAAATTAATGTATGGTGCATAAGACTTTTGCACAGTTACTGTACACATGAAAAAATATTCCCAGAAGTGACTGCAGTGTACTTCTGCATTAAATGTAGAGGTAGTTAAAATTCTCTGGAAACTTTGTGTACTCCGCTGCAATTTTTACCACCTCTAAGATCTTGCATAGGTATCAGTTACTACAGCACATCGGCTGGTATACTGTAGGTGATGCACACGGGTTAAGAATACACACACATTTTAAAAGATGGAGCTGTGTAGTGACGTGTTAGAGTAAGAAATGGCTGAATTAAAAAAAAAAAATTTAAATACATTTTAAAAAAGGTTCAAGCCTCGGTGCACTGAGCGACACTGCCACTCACAGGCCGAAGCTTAGAGTCCGCCGTTTCTCGAGTTTCCTGCCAAACAAAGCAATGTGAGCATTAGGGGGTTAAACCGATGCACTCTGAGCTTTACAAAAAAAGTAGGCCCGTTATTTACCGATATTAAAAATTTAATGGACAAACTGCAGCTTGAACGCTGCACTAACGAGCTCCAGAAACAAGAAGCATATTACACCCGTTTTAGTTTCAATAAACTGGCTGCCTGTTTCATTTTAAATTGCTTTTTTAAAGCTCTTAATGGCTTAACACGTGCGTATATATTTCTAAATGTGTTCCAAATTAAGCGTTAAGATCAAGTGGGCCTTTCTGAAGATAATAAAGCACAAGAAAATCGAAATCACAGCTTTCTGTGTGTATTTCTGCTATGCCATGATACAGCGCCCCTAGAGCAGGGAGGGTTAAGGGCCTTGCTCAAGGGCCCAACAGTGGCAGCTTGGTGGAGCTGAGGCTTGAACCCACGACCTTCTGATCAGTAGCCCAGTGTCCTAACCACTGAGCCACCACTGCCCCATTAGCATTAGAAGTAATACTACTACTTTCATTTCAGTTGAAACTAACTACAATTTGTGTTAGATTTTTTGCTTTATAATATAAGATGCAATCCATGTATTTTAAACCAGCGTTTCATCCTGTAAAGAATTGAACATCAATTGCAATTAGATTCAACTGAAAAGCAAGAAACCATGATTCCAAGAGGCATTAAACAGTCCATTACTCTAAGAGTTGTGTGTGTGTGTGTGTTACCTGTTTATTTGTAGCTCCTGTCATGTCTCCAGAGCATTTATAGCTTCGAGCCGAGGTCCTCAGCAGAGCTTTTGTGGCCATTTCTGTCCCTAACACACAACGTAACAATGTAACTCACCTAACACATGAAGACTAAAGTTCCCTGATCAAATCGTCATAAGATCTGGTTGGATGTCCAGAATTCTTGTAGAAATACTTGTTTTAAACTTGTTTTGACCAAAGCAGCTTTCAGTAGAGAACTTGGCTTCACCTAGTGAGATGCCTAACCCCAGTGGCATAACTACCGGCAGTGCAGGGGGGGGCAATCGCACTGGGGCCTGTAGCGTGAGGCCTGTTGAAGTCTTTGGGCCACTTATATGTCAAGTTTAACACCACCTATAGCTCATACAGCAGATCTGATCATTTAACATACTTTATCAACCCCGCCCGTATCTAGAAATCAGCCCCGCTGTCAATTTCTCTCTCTCTTATTCGTAACGCATCTCCTGCATGGTAGCCATTTTCAAACAAATCCTTCGCAACTTGCAGCATCATATATATATATTCATTCTTTATACTTCTAAAATCCTAAAAGAACAAAATGACCCGGCCCAAATAATGTATATAAAAATACGTATTTTATCAAAATATGCATGTCACACACCCCAAGGGTAATCTTCGTATGGGGGGCCCATACATTTTTTTTTTTTTTATAAGATCCTAGCTACGCCACTGCCGAACCCCTAAATTGTTGCTCTGAGAAACAGGGGCTCAGGGTTTGAGGCAGCACATTTACACCAACACGTCGGTATAATGATGCGGTTAATGTGAAATGCACACCTGTGAGGTGTTTTCTGAGACCCGGGTTCATGAGCTTCCACACGCTCATGGTAGGACCGTCGCAGCACGCGGACTGGGGGAGAGGATGGGAGGAAAACTCTGCTTTAAGTACTGGGATTCGACTCGGACGCAAAAGCAGCTCACACCTGGAACACCAGGGAGACAGAGAGAGACGGATGAGTCGGTAATGAACCATGAACCTGTTTAATAAAAATGGAAGCGAGCATAAAAATAACCGTTTGGGTTGCTTTTTTGGGAGGGGGGTTACAAGCCTTTAGTAGTTTTACTTACACACTTACCCTAAATACATTATTTATGGAATTTATGGATGTACTTTGGTTTAGATGGCTGTAAAGCCGCAGTGTGAAGATGAATTGCCTTACCTTCTGCACTCAATGGCTGAGACGGAGACCATGGAGCCCTCCTTCAGGGTGGTCTGCAAATAAGAGGCAATGAGTAACTTAAAAAAATGACTTAGAAATGAATAAAAAAAAGACCCAATTCCAAGTAATTTCCGATACAGTTTGATATAGACCATTTAACAAAGTATGCCAATGTAGTTACAGTGCTCTACCTGTGACAACCTCTCCCAGTGCAGTGATGGACATGGATGGGTGGAGCCTGGACTGCCAGTCTTGATGCCCCTCCCACTCCATGAAGGAGGATCTTTTCCCTGTAATGCTGGTGGAAAATCAGGGTTGCTGTTGCCTACAGAGCCACAGATGGAGAGTGGAATGAAAACCAGGATTGTTAGAAATTAACCACGACAAACGCTGAACATTTCAGTCCAAAGGTCCGCTACCAAAAAAATGCTATACATTTCATAACTTTGAATGGAAAACTAAAATCATTCTTCTAAAAGCATTTTTCTTTTAAAGTTTGTTCTTATTTACTGAAAGCTGTACAGATAATAACTGGTAGCGCATAGAAAACTGTGATAATTGAATCAATATCGGGTGTTCATTGACAACAATTAACGATGTATTTGCAGCATACATGTGCATGTGAGGCCATATGTTATGGATGAAACACGAAGAGTGCAGTGGAAAAAAGATGGAGCCCAAAAAAGGAACGGGACCGAGCAAAAGGAAACCGAGACTGAAAATTGACGTGGCTTTTCAGAGCTGGACAGACCCGAGAGATTGTAAGGGCTTGAAAACCGATGCCGAGCTTTCCTTGTTTCTGCTTGGGAGGTTCTAGTACAATTTGTTATCCTCCCAACAGCAACATTACAACATACATGACATAATTAGCGAGACAAAAACAACACTTAATTGTGCGATGGTGTTTAGATGCGAGTGTCATTGGCTTGGATGTAGCTTACAAAAGCCTGCACCTGCAACTTTCTGGATCATGATACTACATCATGATACCGTTGCACTGTGCATGCGAGTGTCTTTGGAGAGAGGGAGTGGGGATGAGTGGGTGGATTTCTTTGGTTGCTAAGTGTGGTGGAACTGAGCAAAATTGTAAACACCGATTACAACAGGTTTAAGTATCAACGTAGTACAATTATATATATATATAAATACAGACTTCTGTAGTCTACTGTGATAAGCTGTGATAAGCTGGGCTATTCAATAAGCGGCCATACGGCCAGATCCGGCCATTGAGAATTTTCACTGGCCCTTTGATTGGTTCAAACCAGCTAATTAAATGAAAATGAAAAATATAAGCATTAAGCAAATTAATCAGAGTTTTTCCTATTTGTCCTTCGCCATCAGTGTTAACAGCACACTATAATCAGCGTACGTAACTACGTAGCGTTCCTCGAGCTGATGCCACTATCCCGCTCTCTCATGTCCAGCGTGCTCGATTTGCTGTCTTACTTGCCAAAATGTCGCTTTCTACTTCAAAAAGAGAAAAATCAACACAGAAAACAGACGTTTTAACACCGAGTGGACAGAAATGATCAGACACATCAGCGATAAGGAGAGTGGAGGGCCCTGCATCGGATGCGTTCGAGACTCTTTTGGACAAACTGCGCTCATGTTTCATTATACAGTTATACAGTTAGCACTTACAAAAGGTAATTAAAAATACTAAAAGCACAAGTTAGATGTTTTTAGTTTCTTGATCAAACACCTTTGACCCCTCACCTGGTATTGTTTTTAATAATCTGGCACCCAGTCTGAACTAATTGAACATCCCTGCGCTTTACAAGTGCATGCAATTAGCAAATTGCTGTCTGAGTAGCAGCGACAAGACAGGAGAAAAACCTCAAAGCTTAAACAGAAACACAGTCCCTATCGCATGTTAACAGTGAGGATGGTCCTGCAACAACACTCCTCATATTCCCCCCCTGTTAGCTTTAGAGAGAGGTTTGAATGGAGGACGCAGGCAGGTTTTTGAGGCAACATCGTTTCATCACATCTTTCTGTTTAAGTCTTAACACCATTATTCGAACAAACTTGGAATGAAATGTAATGCTAAGTAATTAACTGTGAACTCGCTATGTCACTAGTTGACGAGTATTTAGGAGGAATTCCTTAAATGTTTGTATTTGGCTAGTAAAGCTCGTAAAGGCATGCCTTCTTTAAAATGGTCATAACATTTTTGCTTTATTCAGGAAAACAAGACATTTCTGATATCTTCTTGTAAACCAGTGTTTAAGGATTAGTACAATCATTTTGATAAAGATTTTTATTTTTTTTTTTGAGATAGAGAAATGTAATAACCATAATATGTTATTTCTTTCTGTTTAAAAAAGGAAAAATTGCATCAGAATCAGATCACATTGCCTTCTTCTAGGCTGTGCCATGGGATTGAACAGAACTTGCCCAGAAGGTAACGTGATTTCATGCAATTGCCTTTTCAAAACAGCAAAAACAGGGCAGAAGAAGCTGTTTATAAATGGAAGCATAAGATTACACATGAAGTACTTAACGTTTAAAATGTCTGTGCAGCACATTACTCCATGACCACGGCTATACGTTTATTCTGCTAGCTATTTAGAAATCCTATAAATCGCTGTATATAGTGCAAAGGAAAATTGGTTTAACTATATTGGTCTTGTTGCCAAGGACGAGGGCATTGTGATGCTTCCCGCTATACCCTCATCCCCCTGTGCTGCAAGTGTCCACTCGTGTGACGTAGTTGAGTCATGTGGAGAAATTAACAAGCACATGTTGAAGAACACAGAATTGCAATGTAGGGTTTGAAAGTTGCTGGAAATGTTGCACCAAAAAAGTTGTCAGTGTATCATGTCAGCTTTAAAGCATGCGCGCACACACACGCACACACCCCATAATGTTTAAGTTTAAGTAAAAAATCCAAATCCCAGTATATGAAGCCACACAATGAACTATTTTGTATTTGTTCCATTCTTTGTTTCTTATTCATTTCCTCAACTGTGTGCTGTGATGTTGTACTCACTCTGACAGAGCTTCGTTTAAAAAAATAAAAAAATAAAAATAATTGCCACTAAATGATCAAAGGAGGTGGCGTAGAAACAGCGGATGGATTTTGTATTGGGTTACTGGCGATGCAGCTAATTTGACAGAAATAGTACAACAGCGTGCTTTTTCTCCCCAGCAAACGATGAGCCCGAGATCCGATTCTCAAGGTTCACGATATTCTCCATGACTCATAATGTAAGGTAAACATGAGCGAGGGCGTGCAAAGCATTACAAAAGATGAGAAAGATTAAAGCTAGAGTTGTAACCGTGGCACATTGGTCTGAGCAGGGCCCTTTAAAAGGTGCAGTTTGTATTCTTTTAAGTGTTTCTAGTCCTATAATAATCATATCATTTAAAAAATATCTTAACAAAAAAAGTATGATTTGCAATATTGCCATGTAATGGATCTAGTTTCTTTGTTTCAGGCTCCTGTTTAAATTTTTTCTAGATCTTAGAACTTAGCCCCGCCTCTAGCCGGAACAGAGCGAAAATGACAAACCGCCCCTTTAAAAGGAGTGACTGTGGAGGAAAAACAAAAGGTCAAAGTTCCTCGTGTCCGTTCAACCAGCGATCACGTTTATTTAAGAAAAAGAGATCACACAAGTTAAAAATTTGGACCACCATCTCTTCCAACAGCCCAAACAGGGCATATAATATACGGTACAATATAATAAATTATGTAAAGATAAGGGTATACATTTATGGTGTACACTGCCATCCACTGAGAGTAAATGTGAAGCATATTTAGTGGTATTGTAGAGTTAGAGGCTAAACATGGTTTTGAAATTTCAGACACAAACATCATCATGAACAACTCGGTTTCGCACTCTTAGGGGAAAGAGAAAAAAAGGGTTAAATCTAGCACCCTAAAGGGTTCTTCGGTTTGTCCCTCTTAAAGGATCTATGTAGAACCCTATTACAGAGGGGTTTTCCCCCCTTTCGCAAAAAGTTCCAAGTAGAACCCTTTTTTTTAATTAAAAAGCTAGACCCATTAACCGATCAATGAACCCTCGAGGAACCCTTTTTTTCCCCCCTAAGAGTGTAGAAACCCTTTCACAAGTAACCTACAGCCCACAATGGAAGTGTATTTAGGTTATAGTTATAAAAGAAAGACTGTAGGGGGGAAAAAAACATGGACATGGCAATTTTACTGACAGTTATGTGGTGATGCCACATCGGAGAAAGAAGAGTGTAATAAAGCATAGCTTACAAAATCACAGGACAACACAAACACACAGCCTATCAAGGTCTATTCAGTGAACTGACTATTCTATCCAAACTTTTCTCTGTTAGTTACAAGTGGCCCACTGCAAAAAAATAAAAAAATAAAATCACAGACACATACAAATCTCATTACCATCACAGGAGGTTCAAATGAAAGCATATCAGCTGGCAAGACTGCCTGAAACACAGGCAAAGCAGACGGTAAGTGTGGGGTTAGTGATGTAATACAAAGACTCATAAGTCAGGGAGTTGAGCTGAATAAAGTGCCTATGGGTTAAGCTTAGACTAACTTGAATGAAACTAATAAGATGCTAACTTATGAATAATATTCATAGTCCCCACTCTGTCTTGCTGCCATTTTTCTTCTAATTGCAACAACCACATTTTGAGCACGTTTCTTAAAGCTACTTTGTCAATTTCGAAGGACACAGTGGCACATCACACGCGGAAACCGAAAGGAGGGTCTGAAAACGCCCGTTTAAAAATAAAGCAATTCGAATAAACATTTCTTGACGTTATAACTGCCCTTAAAATTTGTTTAAAAAAAGAATTAAAAGAAAATTTACATACACCATAAAGCTGACAAATGAAATGGCAAAATGGCTTAAAAAAAAAAAAGAATCTAGTGAGGGGGTTTTAAATGGTTGGATGTGATCTTATACGCACGTGGCAGTCAGAAGATGACTTTTTTTTTTTATCCTCACAAGGAATACCAAGTGTCTTGCTTAATAAACCCAACTATGATACTAAATAAATATTGCATATTTAAATTGCTGTTTGGGTGGACCGGTGGAGGTTTTGGCGAAGCGAACACAAGACCACCACGAGCTGTTGTGAACAAACGCAATATATTCAGATTTGAACTCTTTCTGCTGTGGCACTGCTTGCCAACATGAACAAGAGGGCTGTACTGTTCGCTAATCACGCATCTTTGTTCGCTAATCACGTTGGTAGCACTACGCTATTTAAAAGCGTCATATTTGCAAACGGTGCCATCTATAACAAATCTGTTACTGTTACTGATATTGAAATTATTACTTTCTTGATCAATATTATTGAGCAAACACACCCTCTTACAGAAAATTACAAATCGCTCTAGTGCTAAATGGAACCTCTGTAACTTTTACTGAGGTAGGATGCTTTTCAGTTCCTAATGGCATGACTGAAGACCCATAAATGGACATTACGCTACAGTATTAGGGTTCTGCGGTCTTTCTAACGGAGTTAGGTTTACAGAGATTGTAGTTCTGCCCCGAAAAGAATATCCATGTCAGTAATAATTACCAAGGACAGTACTAAAGGTAAGTAGTTAGACTGATTAAGTGGTGGTATAGTACTGGCTGATTTACTGTGCAGCAAACAGAATTACTAAGTAAAGAAAGAAAGAAAGAAAGAAAGAAAGAAAGAAAAAAAAGAGACACAGTTAATCTAATTCAGAAATAAATGACAAGAGAAGAACAAAAGTGCAAGAAGGCATACTGCTGAAAAAATATCAACCACTGCTCAGGAAACAAATGTTCCTGAAGAGAGAGCAATGCACACACACACACATGCCACAGCACTCATATACAGTTGCTATGCACCATTCTGTGTTCCCATGGTTACAGTTACATTCAGTCATTGGCATTGAGTGTGTACTCAATTTTATTTTTTTATATGATCAAAGTGCAATGCTAAGAAATCAAAAATCAAGGCCTGCTACTCGCCTGATCAGGAAAAAAAAAAAAAAAAGTTGAAAAAATATGTTCTGCCAGGAAGCAGATTCCCTTTTTTGTAAATCGCTGCCCCTTCAGTCAAATTACACTCAAGAACCCTCACCTTATTTAAAAAAGGTAAGCACCACATCAGAATGCCCCCAGAGACTCATTTTCTCTCACACACCCAGGGACACACCCACACACACACACCCAGGGACACAGGGACACACCCACCCACAGGGACACACGCACAGGGACACGCACACACCCACGCACAGGGACACACGCACAGGGACACGCACACACCCACGCACAGGGACACACGCACAGGGACACGCACACGCACAGGGACACATGCACAGGGACACACGCACAGGGACACACGCACAGGGACACGCGCACACGCACAGGGACACGCACAGGGACACACGCACAGGGGGAGGCCAGTCAGTCTTTTTGTGCTGGCTGTGCTTTCTGAGTGTCTCTGAGGCAGGTGTGGCGCAGAGGGCTTATTTTGGTGAGCAGGCCGGTGTGGGAGTACAGACCTGCCGTGCTGATGGAGCAGGAGGCCGACCCCACCCCCAAAGAGGAGGAGGAGGGAGAGGAGGAAGAGGAGGAGGAGGACGACGATGAAGGGGAGAGGGGGGGGTGTGCCGGTGCGGCTTGGCTGTTGCTGGGGCAGTGGAGCGAGAGACGGTGACCGAGGTGGTGCGGGCGCCTCTTGTCCTGAGCTTTCGACTCTACAGAGGACAGAGGGACGCGCAAAGCCTGCATTACAGGTATCGAGTGTATCGAGGCATCACCTTAAACCGGCGTGTCCTTGAATCAGCATGCATAATTAAAAGGGACAGTCTAGTAGCATGTATGAAACCAGTCATAGACATATCCTCTATAGGACCGTTCCGGTCCACTATACAGACGCCAACAGCTTAAACACTGGACAACTCGTAACACAAAGGAAGGGGAAAAGGCACAGGGTGGCGCCAACATTCTGAGCAGTGCTACTTCCTGACATTCTTTCTTACTTTAAGACCACACAAATGCAGCGCATACATATTCATACGCATTCTTCAACCTATTAGAAGAGCGTGGACGGAGAGCACCCTCACCTCTGATTGGCCCCAGGGCTTTGTGGGCCGGTCTGTGTGAGCTGGGGGCGTTTCCGGAGTTGCTCCAGCCAAACGTGAAGCTAGGGGAACTCTTCAGCTGTGGGGGCGTCTGCTTGCTCCCAGCGACGCTGCCATTACGGGTGCTGTTGCTGCGACTCCGGCTTAGCGAATTCTCCGAAAGGGAGCTGCTCAGGCCTCTGATGCATACAGAGAGAGTTCAGTAAAAAAAAAAAAAACAATGCATGTGGAACAGTAGTTCATCGTGCATTAATTGTTTCGACAACTTTAACAAAGGGGTAGAAAAGCATGCAAGATTAAGTTTTATACAACTTGATTGGGAATGAACAGCTTTACAGATATTGTTTGTGGTGTGGAGGATGTTCGATTTGGATTGTGTAGCCCTTACGAGCATTTCGGAGGGCTGGAGGCCTTGTTCGTGTTCTTGCGGACGTTGGGGGCAAAGCCCTTGCTGTTGCGCACATGCTTGAGAAGTGAGGCCCGTAGGTTTAGCAGGCTGCTGTGCTCCGAGAGAACGAGCCGAGGCCAAGGGTTACATTCGGCCATGTCCAGTGCTGCTATGGCGACTGCACGGCCCACCTGAAGTGCACACAGGAATAAAACCCTTGGGGAAACTGGTTCAAGCTGGAAGACATATATAACATGACCGAAATAAGAACATGTGTATTTTTTTACCTGTTCGTATACTTCAGGTGTGTATTTGGGAGGGAAGGTGGGAGGAGGAGGGGGAGTGGCTCGGCCATTGTCGTGGCAGGCAGGTGGAATGGTGTTGACCGAGCGGCCTGTGTTATAGTTACACTCCAAAGTGTAACTGTGCAGAGAATGAAGCAGATTCCTCAGTAACCTCATACCGAGGTTGCAATGCCAAAGAGTACAAATGGAATTTATATTGGTGGTTTACCTGTGAACCAATCCAACGGCTTTGTGCATGGCCACTCGGCCGCTGCCCTCTTTAGACTGACCATCACGCTTGTCCCGTGCATACATGTTCTTCTCTGAGAAATTACAGCCGAGGAAGTCGAAATGGGCGCAGTTCAAAGAGATCAGCTTTGGATACATCAGGTTTTCCACCTACGATGACAACGGGTGATGAAGAACAGATCGGGATGGATCGGGATTTTGTTCCCTCGAGGGGAGAAGCATTAGAGACACGCTGACATGCTGTTCACCTACAGTAGCTTCTACAATGCACCTACATATAGATGCAGTCATAGAAAACAGCTACACATTAGTTGCACATATCATAACAGTGTCCATTTAGACAAAAATCCCCCAACATACAAGACAAGATGGCCTCTTTCGCCTTCTACTTTCTTTACCCTCAGTTAAAGGCCTTGTTCCAGTGGCACGTTAAAACTGCTGAACTGATTTCTTTCCACACTGGTTAAAATAAATAAATAAAAATAAGACACAGGGAAGTAGTGAGATAGGATTTTGATTTAGATCATTACATGTGATCTACGATGACATAACCTTTTAGATGTGTTTCTTTAGGCAAGGGATAACGGAAATGGAAATTTACCCCCCTATCAGTCGGGGTGGAGTTGGCTAACTCGGGTAATAAAAGTTTTTCGCCACTGTGATTGGACAAGCCTCCTCCAGCCCCAGCTAGCTATAGAAGTGTGGGGAGCAGGCTGCTCGCTGTCTTTACCTCTTTGCAGCTTTCCGTGGCCACGACTACTGTGTAAGAAGAATACTCTTTAAAAAAAAAAAGTGCTGGATTCAGTGCACAGTTACAAAACCACCCTATGGTGCTAAAATGCATTTTTATATTAAAAAGCATGGCCCTATTGTTGCAGAGCCTGAAACATGCCTTTATACCTGCAACTGAGCTTCTCCTGTTTATAATTATTACTTGAAAACTAAAGTTGCTTAATGGTAAGCAATTCTGAATAAACTGGCCAGCAAGATAACATGCTACTCAACATAACATCACTTGATTGTTCTAGGACTGATTTTCTAGTATCTATGGCCTACGCATCACGAAGAATGCATTAGAATACATTATTTTACACACTTACATGCTGACTCTCGTCAGGTAGGTTGTTCCCATACATAAAGCATCCTCTTTTGGAGGCGTGGCCATGTAGGTCAATGTAATAGGCCACTCCGCTTTCCTGGGGCGGGATCTGCTCTGTGGGGGCGAGGTTAGAGCCACACGCTTCATTCCGACTCGGCATGGAGTCGTTCTCATCGCACGGCCCCAGCTCGCCCTGGACTTGGCCATTCTCCCAGCTCTCGTCCAGCTGCATGGGAATCTCCGGGAGGTCGAGGGTCCGGCCCTCCAATCGCGCCGCCTCATTGCGGCTGTTGAGGTAATGCTCAAGTTCGAGTGGCGTGGTTAGGGGCGGGGCCGTGGTGTTGGACTGGTTGGAGAGTTTGAGGGCTGAGGGAGCGCTGGGGTTGAGGCGGTTATGCCAGTGATGGAAGAGGAGGAGCGATTTGGCTCCGTAGATGGAGGGGTGCAGCTCAGCACTTGGGTTCATATACTGCCGGTTAAGATTCACACCGCGCGAGTCCGTCCTTTTAACCCAACCACACGCACAAACGCAGATACACACAGCATTGTATTACTACACTTCTCAGGTCACAAAATAACAGCAGTGATATTATATATATTAAAAAAGAAGAAGAAAATTTTTAAAAATTTAATTATATATATATATATATATATGTATATATATATATATATATGCTCCAGGTTTTGCGCAAAAAATAAAATATATTTATTTATTGCTCAACTAAAAATATTTATATACGATATAAAATCTTAAACGGACTGCAATGACACCAAAACAACTCTAAAGCTAACATTAAACACTTAAATGAAAACGAAAAGTATTTGCCATTTGCACAGTTTATATTTAATAAATCTATTAGTTAACACACATTTTTTGTTAATTAATGTATATATTTATTTGTATGTACTTATATGTCTATTTATTGCATTCATTGGTCAAATTTGGTTAATAAAATGTGTTGATTATGAGTATTTGCTCACAAAGTTGTTGTTTTATTAGTTTTTCCTTTTTTTGGACATTTAGAGCAACTACAAGCACACGAAATACGCACATTAAAACAAATAAATAGGTCACTTTTTTTTTTTTTTTTTTTACACGATATGCAGCAGTATCAAATGCCACTGACCTATAGTGACCTCTGACGACCCCATCGGGATTGAGCATGGGAATGAGTTTAAAGACAAACATCCGGCACAGCATCTGCGCCCGCGGGTCCTCCTGATTCAGAATCAAGTTCAGGAAGCCATTGAACACAAAGCTGGAGGGTGTCTCTCCAGGGTGCACCCTGCTGCTGAGGAAGAACACCTACACACGGACATAAAGACACACACACACCATCATCACGCAAACATGCAGACACTGAAAAAGTAAAAGGTCATTATTATCACACCAACAGCGTTAAGAGCCGACAGATGTCAATGAAGTGATGCGAGTAATTCCTTCAGCAATTTGGTCCCTGTAGCTTTCTGTGTGTGCGTGTGTGTGTGTGTGTGTGTGTGTGTGTGTGTGTGTGTAGTAATAGCAATACCCGTTTGCCAGCAAAGCGGTGTGGTCGTGGTGTGCTGTGGTCAGGAAAGAGTTTCTCCAGTCTGGGCTCTCTCTCCTCCAGCATGCCATGACAGGAGGTGACGGTCAGCAGGTCCACTCTGTGCCCGTCCAGAGAGTGACACAGCAACTCACGGTGATAATACAGACTGTCTGCCGGACTGGAGACAGAGAGAAAGAAAACGAGGTGCCAATTATCCAGTAGGCCTCATGAACCCTGGGGGCTGCATGCAGGTATTACTAGTTAACTGCTGCTAAAATACCAGTGCAATTCCCTGAATCTTGGGAGTGCAGATTCATGAGGTCAGATAGAAACGTGCACAACCAGGCACTGATCCTTACTTCGGAGCAAATTTAAGCAATGACACTGCAATGCATTCAACAACAACAACAAAAAAAGAAAAAAATATGTTCTATATTCTCTAAGGGCAGAAAATGTGAAAACATCCCAGGATTTATCAAGAACGCAAAAAAGAATACTGTAGATGCCATCTGCTTGTGTGTGTGTGTGTGTGTGTGTGTGTGTGTGTACCTGCAGGGCCCCAGTGTGTGAGAATGGCTGAGCAGTCTCTGGTCCAGCTGCAGAAGCATGTCCTGGCACTCGGTGTATGAGAACGGATAGCAGAAGGCAAAGTATGTGATGACTCCTTTCACTTCCAGCACGCGATGCACAAACGACAACGTGAACTGATTCTCCGACATCTGGAGACGAACACACAGGCACCCAAATGTGTTTACCTTCATCACAGAGCAGATTTATTTGCAAAAAACGGGCAGAGTGCGTTCTAGCAAGAGAGCAAAATGCTAGTGTTTCTTGGGTTAAATTTATTTTATTTTTTTACGTGTTTCTGCTTAGCCTCAAAATAGCAGCCTGACAGTTGGGTAGATGGAACAATGGCTGAAAACTTCTGAGATGTCAGTCAGCCAAGCTAGAATGGAAAAAAAAACCTCTTTCAACCACCAGGTGATGAACACATAATCTGATAGATATTTTAAAAAAAAACATAAGCCTTTCATCGACTCGCAAAGCATTAAATTAGGATAAGCGTTTAAGGCTTTGTGAATAAATAACACAAAAAGGTTGGTACTAATGTAACTTGGGAAATCAAAATTTTGAAGTATCCAATGTACAGTAAAAAGGTATACACTTCCAAATGTCTCAGAGTTCTGGTGCAGTTTTGAAACACGAAAGAAATATTTTATATATAATGAAGCTTTGACCACAGCACTGTGAGAGACGGATGAATTGCTGGAGGAAATGTCTGGTTGCAGCTATTGGTGCTAAAAGTAAAAGTAACCAGTCACTGAATCCACTGGGACAATTATCACACAAAACATTTGGGCAAACGTGCGTCCTTGATTGTGTTTGGTGGTCTGATAAAAAATTAATAAATAAATAAATTAGAACGGGGAATTATTTATTTATTTATTTGTACGAGCCAAGCATAATTACAGTGCATCCGTGTAAAAGAGACGGAAAGAAAGAAAGAAAGAAAGAAAGAAGACAGCCTTTATAGTCACATATTTCTTTAATTCCCATATCCCAGTTTGTTAGTCAGCTGGGGACAGAGAGCAGGGTCAGCCATGATACGGCACCCCTGGAGCAGAGAGGGCCTGGCTCAAGGGCTTAACAGTGGCAGCTTAGCACTGCTAGGATTTGAACTCCCGACCTTCTGAGCAGTAGACCAGAACCTTAACCACTGAGCCACACACACACACACACACACACACACACACACACACACACACACACACACGAGCGAGTAGTACCTCGAATGTCGGCCGATCTCGGACTCTCTCCCAGCGCATTTTCACAGGAAACGTGCGCACAAATGGCGCCATGCCCTGCGAGTACAGCTTACTCTGCTTATTCATGTTCATCACATTAATCTTCAGCAGTTTACCAGGCAACACTCCACGCACGCTGAAGTAGAACCATGACCTGCTCGCACACAGAAACACACAAGACACACAGCACTTTAGAGAAGAAAAAAAAGAAAAAAACAACGTATGCATAGTATATTTAAAATAATAATAATTATTATTATTTTTTTATCGGCACATATTACCAGTTCTTTATAATTTACATGGCCTTTGAGAGAAGCTTGTTCAGTGTTACGGTGCCGAACTTTGGAACTCTTTATGAATGTTCTAACAGGTGCTCTAAACTCCCCTCTACACTCAACATTATTTCCCTCAACGTGTTGGCTGCCTGTGTGTGTGTGTGTGTGTGTGTTGAATTTCATTTGTTTTGGGTCGCTCGTATTACACGTATTACTTTATAACTAATTATCTGTTATTAGAGTGCAAATTTACATTCCACCCAACGTCTAGTGGTCTTAAGTCAAGGACACTGGACTTGTGCTGTAATGCCCAAATTATTTTACCACTTTGCCAGCTTCGTCACTGGTACTTAACCAAGGAGTCTCGCAGCAGTTCACACCTCCAGACTTCCATGTCATAACACCTTAACAAATTTCATGACAACGTGTGTGTGACACAGATACATGAAGTGGAGTATCGGATCTCGATGGACAGCTCTGTGGGGTGATGTGGAGAAAACCATCTGCAGATTACTGTAGTTAAGACCACAGGGGCCCAAGACCTCCTACTCCTGTCTGCATTCACAGGAGGAACATGGAGGTTGTTGCTCTCCGTTATCTGGACAATAAACTAGAATAGACCATTAGCATAGGCCATCTACAGGAAGGGCTAGGGCCCTTAAACGCATGTAGGAAGTTGCTCCACATGTTCTATCAGTCTGCTGTGGCTAATGTGATTTGTTGTGGTGTGCTGGGGTAATGCAATAAAAGGGGGAAGAGGCCAACAGCATAAATAATAAATACACATACATTTTGTAGATACATTTTTAAAATGGCAGTACATTTTCCTTTTTTCCCCACTTAACTGTACATCTTGCTCATTGTCATAGTGGTTAAAAGTGTGTTTAAGAGCTGTGCTATACGTCTTATATTCTGATCCCTGCATATTAATCCCTGCTATTGTTTTATTTATTGCGAGTTCTAAATGTCCCGAGTAGAAATAAAACCTCTTCAAGATTACAACAACTTCACTTCCCTTGACTTTCTACTACTAGACATTGAAAATGACCAGGGTGACTGACTTTTACAGGCCCAATCTGAAAGGGGCGTGATTACCGGTTCCCATTCTCGAACTCGGTGTCTGCGCAGTCAGGTTTAGTCCAGACGTTGAACTCGTAGTCGACATGGGAGTGAGAGCTTCTCTCGCCGTCGGGCTCGGACCACTCCACCTTTTCCACTCGGCCCAGGTTCCCAGAGTCGAAGCGTGAGCTGAACACCACATTCCCAAAGCGGGCCTCCATGACCAGGGCTCCGGGCTCAGATCAACGGCTTCACCATGCTGCACCTTGCCAGCTTCTCTCTCTCACACTCACACACACACTCTCACACACTCACACACACACACACACATACACACACACACACCTCACATCTGCACAGAACAGGGAAGACGATGGGCACAGAGAGGACGCTCAAATTTAGACCGAAGCACACCCATGAAAATAAAAGTAATGCTGCTATCGCATTTACAACTGTTGTGGACTGCACTGCTCTTATGTCTGCCTGGAAACTGTGATTGTGGGAAATGGAATACATTTCCAAAAACGGCGCGCCAGACACTCACCAGGCTTCTTCTTATTCTTTCACCCTTCTCATTTCCAATGTGTTCCCTGCCAAAGGGATAGAACAAGGAAAGGGAAGCCCCAAACAGCCCAGCACTTGAGTTGAACCTGCACAGTAGGACATCACTATCCTCTCATCACATAATCAGCAATGTGACAGTGAAAGAAAAACACACACGTTATTAAAACATGATGGCAACATGAAGCACATACAGTCGCTAATATTAATCATGTTAACCTGTTTATCGATGACAGGTTCACTTCCTGCTTTTTTTTTCTTTTCTCTCCTCATTCCTCATACAGAGTCTTACAGCTTCATAACCAGTTACACGTTACAGCCAGCAACCTTATCGATATGCGGCTACAAACATTATACAGAAAGAACGACAGCATTTCTTATCATTATTCATCCGAGCTGGCATATGCAGAATATAATGCAGGATATAATGCAGAATATAATAATGCAGGATATAAAAATGCAGAATATCATGCAGGATATAATGCAGGATATAATAATGTAGAATATAATAATGCAGAATATAATAATGTAGAATATAATAATGTAGAATATAATAATTAATAATGCAGGATATAATAATGCAGAATATAATAATGCAGAATATAATAATGTAGAATATAATAATGCAGAATATAATAATGTAGAATATAATAATGCAG
>JAOUQW010000014.1:969040-981742 GCA_028565825.1 Olivaichthys viedmensis
GCAGGCTGGATGTGGTTTTCCAAGAGTCAGCCAAACATCGCCCGCATGTAAACACTTTCTATGGCATGCCGTATCTATGCCGCATGTGTGCCACACTCAGCTGCAGGCTGGATGTGGTTTTCCAAGAGTCAGCCAAACATCGCCCGCATGTAAACACTTTCTATGGCATGCCGTATCTACGCCGCATGTGGTCCACGCCTGTGTGGTTTTATTTGTGCCATGTACTGCAATGCCAGTGGGGAGCCAAAAGAAAATTCCCACCAATTTTGTAGGTATGGCAAAATATATATGGTCCAGATTTGGCCCAAGTTCATTCAGCCATGCCATGTCTCGGCAAAATGTACCAGATGACAGCCACATGTGGCCCGGGTGTGCATGCTGTCCGGGTAGCGAAGCCAGCTAAAGTTAGTTTTTTTACTTTGCTGTCTAAATTGAAAACAAGCTAGCTGTGTAAGGAGATATATAATATTATATACGGTCTATGGGGCTGCATGACAAAACCAGCCCAGTGACAAAACTCAAAGTATTCCCCTTCCAAGCCCTAAACACAGCTTTTTATTGTGTTTTATTGCAACTAGATGAGTGTTTACTCACAAATACATGCTGCTTCTATGAGTGTTTCTCAGTCTTGGTGCTGGAGTAGCCTCATCCTGCATTGCGCAACAAACTTTATTGCTCTTCCTTTTTTTTGGACACACCTAATTCAGTTCAGTAGAAATGCATTCCTGAGTGCATTTCAGCAAGCAAGATGTTTAACCACTCAAAGACATCAGGAGTGGAACTCTTATGAATGTGGGCTTATGCGATGTCTTGACTGTTTGGATTTAGAGCCAGTGCAGACCGCCTCGGTGGCTGAACCGGACGTGCTGTGTGATGTTTACGAAGGCCATGCCACACAGCTTGACAGAACGACCCCTGGGGTACTCAACAAACCTCAACATCACATAAATTGGCACTTGTGTATCATGATTCAGCCACCAAAACCTGTCTCGCTCTCTGTTGTAGGAGATCACAACAGAGAACGGCAAGCTCATACCGTGCTATCAATACTGCGGACCAGGTATCCAGTAAAGATTTAATATCTTTGGGATTAGGCTATCCTAAATCATTAATGAACGCCTGAGCAGTGCACTGGTTTCAGCAGTTTGGTCAATTATGGTGTCATTATCCAATGACATAAGTATTTTTTTCTCAGTGCACATGAGCATGAAGGCCTCCAAATGCTCCTCAGTCAAAGAGCGTCTCAGGCTTTTACAAACTTAAGTGTACATAACAATATGTAAGACTATAGCTAATTTCACATGAACACAATCAAAATGATCATTTGACGAAGACAATTCTGACTTTAATTTTCACGCTTAAACAAGCGCTCTTACTTTATTTCCACCCCCATTTCCTTTCAACTGAACTGTCTTGACATTTACTGCTCTATTACTAATGATAAACATCACAGTAATGCAAACATGAATAGGGCTTCTCAGAGACTACAACATAGCAAATATCTTTCACACTTAGATGGCCACATAACAGTTTTGAAACTAACAAATCAGTCGTTCATAAATATGCCAGCAATGCTTTGAAAATTCATAAACACTAAACTGAAAGCAGCTTGAAGATGAAGGAAAGATACTCAGAAATTGGAGCTTGTCAAGCTCGAAGCTTCTCATGATTTAAAGCATTCGGAGAGTATCTGCTTGCGACATTTTCCTCTGTAGGTAATTTGCATTTATATTATTTGCACTGGGATGATCGCACAACAATCACTGCTAGAGTAGCGTGTGTTATGCAACGCTCCACTGTTTGCGCCATAACTGTCTCAGCAGCTTCATCTCCATCATCTGGGCTTGCTGCTTTCGCAAACAAGTTTGTAAGTTTGACGCATTTACTTGCGTCTTCCTCTAACGCCTTTCATTCTTTCTTATTTTTATATATTTTTTTTAATCTGGCCTTTTCCGCACCCGCTTTTCTATTTTTGCTGTCCATATTGATTCAAGGCCAAGAAGGCTCTCTGATGTAACAGTAAACGTGTACATTTGTCATGTGACCAGCCTGAAATCAATTAGGGATCTCGGAGGGCCGGCTATCATTGCCTCCTGTCTGGGGAGGCAGGGGCGTGATCGATAGGCTACGTGTACGTGTGTGTGTGTGTGTGTGTGTACACGTCAGCCCATCATTGTTACCACGCTACTTGCAAGGATCATGAAGGCCACTAACCCTTTATCAGCATTTACATATTTGCATTTAAGAGTGGAAAATTAATTACAGAACATGATGCTTAAGGTTGAACCATCATCACGTGGCCTTTGCCCAAAATACCATCAGCCTTTATAGTTTATTCACTTGTACCCACCAGGCAATGCTGTTAATTCCCGGTTCACTAGTACCAAGCGCAATACAGCTTACATTAACCCACAGAAGAGAAATGGCTCCATACCAAATGCAACTCCGTGTTAGCGGTGCTTCATCGTAGGAACAGCTTTACCTGCAGAAAACACAAAAGCCCAACAGCAAGTATAGACATGGGCCATAAGCAGGGCTGCACAGATTTTATTCATTTATTTATAAACCATTATAGAAAGCAACAACATTAGTTCATCACATTTATCATATTATTTCTTTTCTCCACTTTCATTAAGTATTCCTTAAATCCCAGCCCTGTTGGTTTAAGGGGCTGGGGGGCTATATAGTCTAATCCTGAACGTGTCCTTAACCACTGCTGACTGATTACTATTACAGATACAGTGCTGAAAACCTTTACGCAAACTTTGGACACAGATGTAGCCTCCGACACAATGAACACAACAGATGAGGTTGGGGGGGCAAATTTCACAACAGAGGTAGAATTAATTTCTTGAAAGGATTGAAGGAACTCTTGAGTCCTGTTATTTTTGGAACTGGGTACCATAAAGTCTTTCTGATCTACTGTCGAAAGGGAGGCGTAAAGAACATACAACTAGGTCTTTCTTCACTACAGATGTGCAGATCACATTAAGAGGTAATTGTCATGTTAAACACTTGCAGACAGCAACAACAGTAGTCACCACAAGCTATGGAAAGTCATTGCTCTTCATAAACGGTATGACGACGCCAAATCAAAAATCAACCACTAAGCATTCCCACAAAGAAAAAAAATCAGGTACTGTGCATGAATGATTAAATTTGCACACAAAAAAAGAAAAAAGACAGCATTAAAAAGATATGGCATGCTCAAAATGTAACTTATTAAATGTTTCCATGGAGTTGATTGAAAAATGCACATAGACACTGCTTACTGAAACTTCCTGACAACGCTGAGAATGGAATGAATTTGCTTACCCAACTAGCAAGCCAGCTGACTACACAGATCCAACACGTGAGCATTAGCAATAAGCTAGCGACAGCGTCCGGCACTACGATCTGCGAGGAATGTTTGGTCACTTAGCCATGGAATGCCTCATCACGAGCACCGCAGAGTGCTGCTGTATTTAAAATGCAACATGCTGGAATTAAATGAGAACCAAGAGCAAGATTCAACGGCTGAACGAAGCATTAGAACAGCTTGTATGCAAATTGGCACCAAAAGTGAATTGGTGTGTAAGGTCGAAGATGGACGTTGCCCAGCATGCAGCCTGTAAAACCGTTGTAATTTTCCGGATTCACAGTAAAACGCAGCTGCACGCGTCGTTAAGGCTTCTGTGTTCAAAGTGCATATTTTGTGAGCAAATTCGCTCCAGAGCATATTCTGTACGCTCCTCATCACGGTTTAACGCCAAATTACACAGCTTTACACAAAGCCGTAGCTGTTCAGAGATTTCTCCAGCAAATCCTGATACACAGATGCACCATTTAACAATCTAAAATGTGTTTCTTGCATCGTTCAGCCCTTCTTCTCATATCCAGTTACATCATCAGCGTCTTTTCTAGTCTTCTGTTTTACCAGTACATACATGAAATAAATAATCATATCTGCAATCACCTAGGTAACAGATGAGAAATGAAAAGGAGCACCCACACAAAAATAAAATAAAATGGTGGGTACAATTATTTTTTTAAAATGGTGGGTACAAGACCGATTATAAAAAGTCCTGAAATTGGGGGGAGTGGGTGAGAGATGGAGCCCCAAAGAATGCCGTGCCACCTCCCATGGAGTCCTCCAGATTAGAGAAATATGTTAGATGGGAAAGAGAGAAGAAAAAAAAAACCTAAAGGTGTCCAAGAGTCTGCTATAGCCCAGCAACAGAGGGTAAACACAAATAAAGGCAGTCTCTGTCCAATCTACTGTTGATGTGTATTGGGCATGCATCACGCCCTGGACAGCAGCTCCTGAGCCCAGCTCCCGATGGCCGTGGTGGTGTCTTGCAGGTAGATCCACGTGCTGTTGGTGAATGCCACCACATGGTTCTGCATGCACAGAAACGATACGTCACCACTGCAGGAAAACAAAAGCAGACGAATCACAAGCATATATTAAAAAAATCACGTTACACACATACAACCAGCATATAATAATAATAATAAAAAAACGTACAGAACTTCTGAAGACAAAGATTTACATGATGTAAGCAATCTCAGAAAAGGTTACATGAATAAGTCAATCTGGCTAAAAGGTGACAGAAAGGAAACGTGGCGCGAGTGGCACTGACTTGCACGAGTCCTGCAACGACTGCCAGAGGTGCTGCAGAGCTGTAACCATGTACTGCAAGCCGGGCAGGATGTAGTTCTGATGCACAAACAGCAGCAGCTCTTTTACAAACTCCAAAAACTGGAACACACTCTCTGGGGTGTTGGCATTGATCTGAGAGAGACAAAAGAACCATATATATATATATATATATATATATATAATGTGTGTGTGTATGTATGTATACACATTTTACATTCAAGGTGTGGTCTTTAAAAATGCTAGTTACACCAAGTATTATAAATATTTGCACAGCTTTCGTGAGCCAAACCTAGCAGATGTCATTTTACAATTTGACATTAATGTCTTGCAGCCTTTAAAACGTCGCTTCTAGGATTGCAATTCTGATAAAACGACCTAATGAAAAGAATAATTTCCTGTATGAATAATGACCACTGTAAAAAAAACAAAAAAAAAACCCAAAGCTGATCTTGTAAGTGACTGGAGTTTCGAAGAAAACCTCAACTCACCCGTTCTACGAGTAGCGGCGTGCTCTCCTGCAGCCACAGAACCAATTTGGAACTTTTCTCCGCAATAAAAACTGCAGCCACCTTCAGCTTCTCCAGAATGCCTTCAAACAGCGGCCCCAGAACCTCCACCGCCAGAGAGTAATAATACGGCGTGTTTTCAGCTAACCAGCTACACACACACACACGTATTTAAACTCCTGGCCTAATGCAAGTAATCATTTAATATAAAATACAATATTTATTTCTCAAGTTGGCTTCTAAGCCACCATTTCAGTATGTGATTATTTTATATTTTGCATTTGTGTGTGTGTTTTGACCTGATGCCCTGCTGGCTGTAAGAGGACACTTTTCCCCAGACCTGCTGGGATACAGAAGTGACTCCGCTCCTCTGCAGGTACAGCGCTGTGGTCGAGTCAGCGAACGTGCCATAAGATCTCACATCATGAGCGATAAAACCGGCAGCAAACACCAACAGGGCCATCAGCAGGCGCGACCACGGGAAACCATGAGAGCGAATCTTTATCTGCAGAGACTACGTAAAAAAAAGGGCAGAGGGGCGTAGCCGTGTTAGGGGGGGGATCTAGTGGATATCCAAGCCATAACATAAGTGCGAGTTTAAAACTAGGCCTTAACTGGCCAGAACCATGATGCTTGAATAATGCGCGGGTCTCACGCTGCAGACAGCATTGCACTCCTGCACGTCCTCAGAGTTCGCTGTGGTACTAATCTCTTCATTGGTCACTCTGAAAGACTGAATGGTTTCCTGAAGGCCGTTTCGCAACTACAAAAAAACAAAACAATAAACATAATTAAGCAGTAGAAAAAGCAAACAGGAAGCGACCGCTTTAGAAACACCACCAGTGTTTCGGAAACATCTAAATATTTCAGCTGCAACTGTACCTTTGGTGGGAGCGTGCTCCATGAACCGAGCAGATGATTCAACAAGAGGCTGCAAGGGAAGACGACGAGTTTCAGAAGCGTAGCTCATTTACAACACGGCATACGATTATATAAGTGTGGCGGCTACATTAGATTATATAAGACGCACCAGGGACCAGTCATGTGACTCTACAAAGTAGCTAATTACATGCAAGGGCATTTACAATAATAATAATAATAATAATAATAAATAATAATAATTACATACATACGTTACATGATATCGGAAAATTTTTAAAACAAACTTTTGCAAAAGGTAATGTGCTGTTTTTTTGATAGAAAGGTTAAAAGTTTACCTGGACTGGGTGAGGTGTTTAGTGTAAAGTTGCCTCCATACACCCAAACTCTGTGCATCTACACACAGGCACTCAGTCAGGCTGCTCAGCAACTACAGATAAAACATTCAAATATCGGACAAGGACCACAAATTCAATCTCTCGCCTTTTGATTCAGGGCCAGTACGAGATGCAGTTTTTTGCCTGTGGCCATGTTTGCATCTCACTTCTTTTTGTAAGCAGACAAAGTGAGTTAGTGCTTAAATGAAAATATATGTTTTAGATGCTGTGCGATTAATAGAAAAATTTAATTTTTAAATAAACTCTGCAGGATGAAGTGGGGGCGCATGTGTGTGTGCGTGTGCGTGCGTGTGCGTCACCTCTTTCTTCATGGCATCAGGACAATTGGATGTGGCTCTGGAGAGGAAGGAGGGGAAATATGTATGGAGCGTAGATTCTGGTTTCGCTCCAAATGCTAGAACCTTCAGCCGTGGGTAGAGCCTCCTCAGCTGCTCCTGCAGGCTGAAGGAGTGCCAGAAGAAAGCAGCTTCTGTTAACTTCTTTTAGCGGGTCAACTTAACATCTCGGTGGTTCGCTGCATTGCAAACTCCGAATGAAATCAGGTTACAATCCAGTTCCAAAATTAAAATAACCAATAACTAATAACCATTACCCGACATGCAGTTGTAAAGGTTGTTATCGAAAGCACATGAACTCGGTCCATTAGTCATCATTTGCTGAAATGTTGGCGTTTTCGGATGAATGGTCTAAACGTTGTGCAATAATTACCTTGCCGACAGGGCGTTTTTGGGCATATAAGCAAAATCCAGCAGAGGGAAGAATTCTTTCGGGCCCATTACCCCAAATCCTTTAGTCAGATTGGCATGGAGCCTTAAAGAGAGACGGCATAAGTTACACATATGTATTCTGTCTTAGTTTAAGCCAGAATGTCTAAGAATTATATCCCCATCATCATGTGCAAGTCTCAATGCTGTGCAACAAGAACAAATCTCCATAGAATCAGCAGTAACTCACGTGAGTAGTCTCTCCAGGTATGCAATGGCATAGGCAGACAGAGTTTTCAATCCTAGAACAGGCAGCATGATGCCCAGCCAAACTACAAATCAACAAACGCACACACACACACTTTATTTTACTCATGAAAAACTCAGGATATGCCAGTCTAATCAGAAATTGGCTTTAGGCAACATGCGCAAAATTCCTGAGACTCCCATTAGTGCTAATAAAAAAAGAAAGAAAGAAAAAAAGACCAAGAATTTAAGAAGTTAACGCGAAAGTCACACAAAGTAAATCTTCGTCCCAAGTTGCTCAGGATTCTCAGGCCTCAAGTGCAGATTTGGTTTACTTTTCCTCCTTCTCCTACTATACAACCCCCTCGGTCTCTACTCCATCTGCTCACCTCTTATACCCTGGGTAAGGTCGTAGAAGCCGGCCTGTCCGAGAACCCACATGATGCTCAGGCACTTGGCCGGGCGATTCTGTTGGGAGCGCAGAAGCTCCAGGTGCTGTGGAGGACAAACGGAGCAACTCACTGAACTTATTTAACTGAAAAAAATTAGTTGACCAAAAAAAAAAAACAAACAAACAATTAAGGCACTATTTGATTGAACTAATGATTATAAAAATCACTCATTTTAAACCTTTCCAGAGTGAGTGCATTTTTTTTTTCTCCCCTGGAGAGTGAAAGTGCATTATACACTCTGATCAGACACATTTCATTGTGTTAGTAAAATTGGATCAGATGAGGTTGACTCAAGTTGCCCTCGTTGTCACTGAAATTCAGAAGTGGTTCCCACTGGGAAAATATATATATATATTTATTTTACAAAAGGAGGCAATTCAGCTATTCCCTTGGGAAACTTTTAATAACTGATTGATGAATGAAATCAAATTTCTGTAGCACTGTCAGAGACGCAAGGCAGACATGCATTAGTACTTCATCCTCTAGGGCAGTCCAAATAGTTTATTTTCCACTTAAAGCTACAGAAGAGACTACAGCATTTCTGCAGACACCCTATAAATTACTCAAAAGGCGGAGCAATGGCGGTGTTTTACATGCACTATAGACAAAATGGGTGCTCGGTCTGTCAAAGCTATTTAAAAATTACATTCAAATTTTAATTACTTTAAAAAAAAACAAAGTACTTGAATAATAAATCAGTCTATAAAATAAATAAATAAATAAAAAGACAGCGCACTACACTGTTTTTATCACAGACCATAGAAGGTAAAGATTTTAAGCAAAGTTTCACTTCACTAATGTTTTCTTGTCACTGATATTTAGCCTGATGTTACCTTTCTTTCTTATAAACGCTTTGTCAGTTGTCATGAAAAGCTTATGTAGGTGTCATGTAGCCTTCTGAATACTGCCCTACAGTAACATGTTACCTAATATTACTTTCAGGACACATTCATTTCCTTTTTTTGTTTTATAAATATTTGATTTAAATCATAAATTACATGCATTTATTCATAGCACTTTTCCTATGTCAAGCGACAAGGGTCATTTGGGAAAAAAGTTTAAGACACCCGAGTCGACAAACTTGAATTTGGTAACTAAAAGAGCAGTTTTAGGATTTTTAACATTGGGAATGTTTATTTAAAAAATAATAATAATAAATAAATAAAACATTTGAATGTTTAAATCGGTATCTTAAACATTCAAATGTGGATTTTTTTTGCATTCCAATATGTAAATATTATAGAAAATTTGAATAGCATTGATTACAGGGAAATTCGTTCGGACAGCCATAATGGGTACAGCTAAAATAGGAAGCCACCCTCCCTCACCACACACACGAACTTCCACTTACATCGGGCAGGTTGAGTGTGGCTATTTTGGGTTTGTTCATCAGGATTGCCTGAATGCACATTCTGTAGCCATGCAGCGGTTCACCTACCAAAATACAAAAAGGCAGACAGGTTGAATCCTCACTGCTGTTGAGGGACAAAAACTACAAGACAAATTCTAAAGGCTTCAAAACACTACTAGCTAGTATTCAATATGCAAAAAAAATATGCATGGTATAGGGAGGAATTATTAGCACTGCTAATAGTACATGTTTATTACCCGTTTGTTTATCTAGCTCCCGAAGCATGGTGAACATGCAGTGGTCAAAGAATTCTTGCAGCGTGTCGGCGCTTTTCCCCAGCAGATTCTTAATGATGCTGCGCAGCTCCTTTCCACCAAGGCAGTATGGGTAATCTGGACAGAGATTATTTTGTTAAAACCACAAATTCCTGTTTCATGCTCATCTCCTTGCGCCAGGGCTGTGCCAGCCTAGCCCTCCCATTCCATCTGCTGATCCCTATTTGCTGTTTGTACTTGACTCGTGTACTGCACATGCAAAATATCGTCGCTGTCCAATGAAAAACATGTATCTCCACTTTTTAAGTTTTTTAAAACTTATCATATATGGAATGTGGGCAAAAACCTCCGTCTACCCCACAGCAGTTAACATCTAAATGACCAATGAAAAGCCGACACATCACACCGTGAATTTCGGATTTATTGTGTCTGATTAATGATATGAAAAAGTGTTTTTTCATGTTCCTGAAAATTTTGAATTTTGGAGATGCGTGTTTTTCATTGGACAGCGACGATATACTTCGAAATTATGTCTTTTCCCTCACAAATCACTGGGACTCCCAGCTGTGTTAACATGCCTGTCACTTCACTTGTATTCTAGTGATTTTTTTTTATTGATATAAAATAGTATGCAGGTTGTATAAATAAATAAAAACCCAGCTGTTGTGGTTAACCTGACATTACTGCTACAAGGCATTGTGTTATGGGAATATTTCTGAACCATTCTCACACATACCGTGCATTGCGAGTGGAAAAAAAAAAATTTCTGTCTCTTTGCAGGAGTGGAGACATGCACACGGCATGCGCTGCCTGGGCATCCCCAACACTGCCCACTTTGCCAATGTCACCCAGATTGAGGACGCAGTGTCCCGTGAGTTCATTCACTACTGACTCCCATTGCTGACCATTTATCTATTTAGTATTTTTATTTATTTTTTAGCCATTTTGTTTTAGTCTATTTTTGGTGCAAGATAAATTGTTCATTTTTAACTATTTAATTTAAATATGTAATTCTAAAGTAAGCCAAAAAGCTCTGGATGCATGTTTAATGAAGTGCCAGTAGGGCCATTTAATCAATTCCGATCCCCTTTTTTGTCTTTTTTTAATTTATTATATAAATAGTCTGGTCAAAGCTGAAGTCACAGAAGGCATCGGAGCGGTGGCAGCCAGACACAGAGGTGAGGTATTCGGTCACATCAACTAACCACAAGAGGGTTTGATGGCACCTACTGGTTCCATGCCTCAATCTTAAAAATAAAATAAAATAAATAAATTTGGGCCCTGTCTTACCCTCATCCTTCTTTTTTTTTTTTCCTCGTTTCTTTCCACTCTTTCTTTCAGGAAGAGTATGAGGACTCCAGTGGAAATGTGGTCAACAAGAAGACCTATGAGGATCTGAAGCGGCAGGGGCTGCTTTAGATCCTCAAATAGAGGCACCATCTCAAAAAGACATGCACCGTGGAAAACCGAAGCTTGCGGAACCCTTAAGATTATGTTGTCTGTTTTCTTTTATCTTGGATTTCAGCTATTCTTATGTATCTTTGAAAATGGAAGATTTTCTTTTTATTATTAGCTCATTCCCCATTAAGCCTTCTGAGGTGTGAAATGAGACAGGTATTCATTTTAATATTGAATAAATCTGAGAACGTTTTGTCAATGTGTGCAGTTTTGTGCTTTCAAATACAGATGTACATATCCAATTGATCAATAAGGGGTACTTATTACAGATTTAACTACAGCCTGCAATTTTTTATTTTGTGTTTTTAGTTGAATGCCTGGGACTACTTTATGGCTTTTTGCATTTTTCTACATCCGTAACATCATCCACATTTGTATCTGCGGAAAAAGAGGGAGAAAGAAAACTCTACAGGTTTAGATTAACCGGGCTGCGAATACAGCCAGAATGTGCTTGTTCTTGTGTTAAATGTACTTAACCGTGCTAAAATGGAACTATTTTAACTATACTTGGGTAGACTTTTAAATATATTACGGTGTATGTATTTTAATCCATGATGCACATATACTTGGAGTGCAAATAAAATACATCTTATATGTATTACGATTGCATCACTATTGCACTTTGATGTATATTTAAAATGTAGTGACAGTCATTCATCATTCATTCATCTAGTTTTTTTTTTTTAAATGATCAAAATAGCACAGCATAAGGGATACTTTATAGCAAACAACTAATATGCTTCACAAAAAAAGATAGCATGTTAACATTACTTTGTTTGATATTACAAATATAACTGTACAATATTGTACCTTTTGCTCCTGAAAGAACTATGCTTTCAAACAAGTAACCTTATTTACAATGCATTGTACTGGAGTACATGTCCACGTAAAAATTTGACAACATGCATACAAAGGGTAGGTGGTCACAGGGAAAGACACACATGAACAGGGAAAAGGCAAAGCCCAGCTCAATATTCAAAACATCTGCCACTGGAGGCCAATAGCAAAGCTCCTCGTGCCACAATATATCTAAAATGTCTTTAAATGCAGTACCAGTCAAAAGTTTGGACACACTGTTTTTTTTCTTCAGTTTTACTTTTTACTACTATTTTAGAATAATAATAAAGACTTTATCATTAACACAATGAACTCATTGAGCAAGAAAAGTGTTAAACAAATCAAAACTAGTTTAGAATTGTTAACAGTGTTCCTGATGAAGCTTTACACACTCTCGCCATCTTCTCTACCAGCTGCATGATGGAGCTTCACCCAGGAGACTTTTTTTAAACTTTCCAAATAGACCGAGCCGCTTGTTGTTCTGCTTCTCCTAAAGTAAAACTCAAAAATTGTAAAATAAACTTGTTTGGGGAAATAATTTAATTTGAAGTAAAAACTATTCAGAAATAAATGTAAACGTGGGCTTTAACCTCATTATTTACATTTGTCTTAGCAACAATTTCCAACTATAAGCCTTTATCATAATGTCTTTAAGACAATGAGAACTATAGAATGTTGAATAAAATGAAGAATAAATAGATAAAATATCTTTCTTAAATTAAAAGGTTTTGTAATTAAATAGTGTTTTAGTATACGACCTAGAAGCATTTTCAAAATATATTTTACAATTTATATAAAATATTATAAAATGATAAAACTTTATGTAGCCCGTTAAAAGTGCATTATAGTATAGTAATTGTTTTTGACACAATTTGCAAAAAATATACAAGAAATGTACTTGAAAACAAGTGTCTAACAAGTGTATGTTATGAAATTAAATTTTAACTGAAAGTA
>JAOUQW010000014.1:1080394-1091077 GCA_028565825.1 Olivaichthys viedmensis
ATTTACAAAAGCATGCATTTTATTGATAATTTGAAGAACTAAACTTGACATTTAGGAAATCGGACAGCATAAAAACACATAAATCCGGGATAGCAGATACATTTTCTAAAATATTAAATAGTATAATTTTATGACTTTTATTATCAAATGAAAGTAGAATGTGCCGTAATATTAAAGTGATAATTGTTCAATGCAAATATTTTTTCAACTTGATAAATACATCCCATGGACATGAACCCTTAATTCCAGAATGACCCCCATGCTGGTATGCAGATCATTTTCTGCAAAAATAAGGAGGGGGAGGTTTTTTTAATTCAAGTTTCTTGACAAACTATTTATTAGTCTTATTGACAACTGTGCTTCGTCTGTGTGAGAAAGCACCATCCGCCACTGGTCATAACTATGACAGAACTGTCTGGTCAAAAACTGCTCTTGAGAGATTTGGACTTGGCCATGACAGAGAGATATCATTTTTAAATGTTTTAAATTGTTGTAAAAAGTTTATTATTGCTTGAAATTCTGATAGATCTCTGATGACTAAAGCCAGATGATGATCATTATGGCATGGATGAACCAAATATATTCCATATATTCAGCAGTAATTGTTATTAAGTCTGGTTTCTGTCCAGGTTTAGAGGTCAGGAGGTGAGGAGTAATCAAAGCAGCACTGATGATTGGAGCAGAACTGCAGGAAGTGTGTAGTGAGGTTCTCCCAGCCTGAGCTGACTAAAGCTAGGCTCCCCAGGTCAGCTATGGATCACTGGGAGTGAGACAAAAGAGTTTTGACATTAGCTGATTCATAGATGCAAACACGCACCAGGTGGTGTATCATTTCATTGGAACATAAGTGTGATGTTACTTTTAAACCCCCACACACAGCAGCTCACAGTCAAAATTAAAATGCCAACCAAAGGATGATCTTGATTATTACTTTCACCAAGCTACATCATGTTTTAGGTTCTTAATGACTAGATAAAGGCTCAAAGAAATGGTTGATAGAATTGCTTTGACTGTCTTGCACTGAGGCAGCAATGAGCTCAGTTAGAATTATGATTAGCGTCGTGATAGTGATAGCCAACATGAGAATAGTAACACTACCTCTGAATGAGGTTGCATTAATAAAGGGGCATTAAGGATAATTGCAGCTAATGAGAACAATACAGATAAGAATCGCTTCATGCTGTGCTTCCTCACACTCTAAATGTAAAAGGCAAGACAGCTTCATTTAGGCTCCAATTTTTTAATTTTGTTATTGTCATAAAAATCTATACTTGTAAAGCAGGCATGCAGTCCATTTGAATTAGACATGACACATTTTTCAATTCTATTAAATTCAATTTTATTTGTATAGCGCTTTTAACAATAGACATTGTCACAAAGCAGCTTTACAGAAATCTGGATGTAGATCTAGAGCCCTAATGAACAAGCCAGAGGCCACAGTGGCAAAAACTCTGAGACGACATGAGGAAGAAACCTTGAGAGGAACCAGACTCAAGGGGGAACCCGTCCTCTTCTGGCTGACCCTCGATAGTGAGATTATAAATCATTACAGTAAACAATCCTATAGAGAAAAGGCAACAGCACTAAATGTGTTGAAAGGATACTGAATGTTTGGTTATTATTATTTAGCTACTTTTAATTTGTACCTTGCTTGTGTCTCACCAGTTTTGTATATTGTATTTAATTTGTTGTGCAAGTGCTGCCCTCCGGTGGTCATACTCACTTATTTCATCCAACCATGAACAAATGCCTTTGGTAATTAGAAAGCCATTTTTATATCCTATTTTATATAAGTATATTTCATTGTTTCCATCTGCCGATATTATTTAATGATCAATCAATGATCTGAAATGGACAGAATAAGTTAGTAAAGAAAAGACTGGTAGAGAAGAGTGTGCATGCATACAGTGTGTGCCAGATAAGACATAAGGGGAATTTTCAGACATGGCCCTCACCTTTTTTTTTATTATTATTTTTTTTTTACGGTTACCATCCATCTGATATGAATGCCTTGTGATTAAATTTACATATGCACTTAGTCATTTGTTCATGTACTAAAGACTTCATCTTCATTGCTGTTTAAGATCAGCAGTTTGATGAAGCTTGAGAGATTCACAATGAGGATGAGGAATGAAGACAAAGTGCATTAGTGCGATACAAATGAATCACAAATCATATTAAATATATAAGTACATATAAATGTGATGATGGAATGTATTGCACAGCCTTCTTCGTTTTGCAGATTACTGAATAAACTTCACATAACACTCGGCTCTTCTGGGAGCACAGAAGCATTCTGAGCAATCTCCTATGTGTGTGACGTGTCTCTTTTTGTTGTGATGTTACCTGTTGAGGTGATGGATGACCTGTGTTTCTCGTACATACACTACCAGTCAAAAGTTTGGACACCTCCGCTTATAGCTAATTTCTCATTTCTACTAGTTTAGAATAATAATGAAGACATGAAACTATGAAATAACACATATGGAATTATGCAGTGACCAAGAAAAGTGTTCAACAAATCAACACTAGTTTCTATGTGAAATTGTTAACAGTGTTCCTGATGAAGCTTTACACACTCTCACCATCTTCTCAACCAGCTTCATGAGGGAGCTTCACCCAGGAGCCTTTTCTTAAACTTCCCAAATAGACCGAGTGACTCGTTGTTCTGCTTCTCCTAATGTTCTCAATGAAAAACTACTTGTTGATTCAGAAATAAATTAATACATGGACACTATTTTCACTAATTACATTTGGCTTAGAAACAAATTTGGCTATTTGGACTTTGGCTTGGTTTTGTTTGGGGAAAATATACAAACAGATTGTGATAGCACACAATTATCACTACCAGAAAGGTTTGTGATGACCCATACCAGCTGGGGTCGATTACCGGGAGCATTAATCTAACCGGCGCTTTAAGTTCGCAGCCATTTAGCCATTCACTTACTCTTATCTGCAAAGCAGAAGAGACAGAGCAACTGATTAGCAAAGGGAAATAGGAAGGGAAAAAGAAGGGGGATAGAGGGAAAATCTCTGATGTCTAAGTAGCTTAGGTGCTTTTATCTTCGTCTGTGCCAGATCAAAGCTGAATAGTGCTTTGCGACTTGATCAGATTAGTGACCACTGATTCGCCTCCTTTCAGTGGCTAAGGATACAGGAAGCACTGCCCTACTAACACACATACACACATGCAACTATACCCCACACACACGCACACACATTTCCCGTCATCTGGAGAAAGTGAGAGAACGTGTGTGGCTGGGGTGTTTGCTGCAGTTGCTATTTCAGAAGCCTAATATGGAAATTAAAGGGATGCTGAACCGCAAAGTAATGCGGAAAAGTCCTCTTGTACATGGACACACAAACTCTCTCATAAACATACATGTACACAGTAAGCATGCACAAACCCACACTGTTGTACACGAGTACAAATAATTGTATCCCTCTTTACAAACATAACCGGTCTCTTGTAAGCAGCTGGATAGTCGAAGTGAGTTAATAGTGAATTCCCACCCACAGGCAAACAGTTAACCAAACAGTGAAGCACACTCAGCATCACATTTTAAGTGTTATTTAAGACAAGATGATGCCACAGCTTGCAAATAATCTACTTGGCGGTATTGAGAGGAACTAACAAATGTTGAAATGTTCCACTATTTGAGTAATCGACTTGTGTGTGCAATGCAAGTATGTGTAAAAAATATTTTGAAATGTTCTTTTTTGTTTCCTCTGACTCTACCCGACTTTTTTCCTGTTTGGTCAGGGATCCGTCTCGTCACCTGTATGTGTTTAGTTGCCTCTCCTTATGATGATTTGTTCTTGTTCCCCCTCGTGTTTACACAGCCCCTGGTTTAACATTCTGGTTTTTCTGGTTGGACTTTGTTAGTCTGCTTGCCATTCTCGTGATGTTTTTTCGTGTATTTGGCAATCTCTGTCCCCCTGTATTGCTAGTCTTCCTTTTACCCCTTTTTTTGTTCCTTTCATTGTGGATTATCTTGCCCTTACCTTTGCCTTCTGTTTTATGTCCCTGGTTTTCGCCGATGTATAATAAATCTGGCTCGCGCTTACACCCAACTTCTTTGTCTGTTTCGTCTCATGAATCCTTGTCCACGTTACAAACAAAAGTACAATGACATCACCATGCTTTTGAATTCTTTAAAAGGGGTCATCTTAAGAAATTTCTATTTGCCCCATACATGTTTTCTTGTTGTCAGTTTTTGCATGTCATCCAGAAAAATAAGGTTTATCCTGTTCCTTTAAGGCTTGAATTGAACCAGTCTTACTCACGTGAAAACCATTAAAGTTTTAATGATCTATGCTGCATGAGTCTCCAGGTGTTATTTTCTTTTTCGTCACAATGAAGTTAGCAGTGAGTCTGCTTGACATTTTCTCATAACTCTGCGACCCAAAACTCTGCTTTCCAAGCAATGCCCTTTAACTTTTTTCCTCACACCTTATTATTAATAGCTATCTAATTCTGCACCAACACACATTCCTATTGCAGAGAAATCACTTTAGCAGCAACGTGAACTTGCACCATCAATGACCAGATGTGACCATGTGACCTGCGGTCATGGGGTAATCGCAGACGGCAGAAACTCTACTCTCGTCCCCATAACTCAATCACAGCCAGCTTCGAACTGAGCGGTCGTTATCACACACCTCTGAAAGGTTAACTAAGTAGCACCAATTTAGGCATATCGCCACTACACACACTCCATAGACTGTCACCATATATCATTTTGGAGCGCTGGGAATGGTGGTCTTTGGGCCTTAAGTGGACTGAGGAATGGGCTGATAAGTGGAGTGGAAGGGTCCTCAGTGGTGTTGTAAATGAAGAACTAGTCAGTGGATCTGTCATATTTCACCAACGCACCACAGCGAGAGACGGGTCCTCGCAGAGAAGGGACCCTGGTAACACCTCTGCTCTTAACCCAGCCCAGATGTTCAGGACAACCAGAGTTGGAGAGGAAACCTGAAAAAAAAGAGAAAAGAAGGGAAGAGATGTATGATATTCACTCCAAACACTTGTTTTACTTATTTAGTTATTTTCACACACAAAAAAACCCACGACTTCCAACAAAAGTATTTTAGTGAGATACTACATGTCCACATGCAACCACAAGCCACACTTCAGTAATGCCAAGACTTTGACAGGTTAAAAACTGCAATATTTTACTGGTTGAAATTTGTCTAGGCGATTCCACGTGTTCAAGGTTGTTCTGTTATTGGCCCAGAAAGCAAAGCAGACAACATGCAAGCATCCTAGAAGATATCTAGAATCTAGAATTTTGCTAATTATTAGTTAGACATGTCACATGCTGATAAAACAAAATCAAGGAACTGACAGCAAAAGGCGGCGAACTGATGGAAGGGAGCAGTGATTGTAATTGCCAGATAAGAGAATCTAGAGGTTAATGATTGCCCTCATATACATTGATACAGTGGCAATTTGGGTTTAGTTGATGGAGGAATGTGGGTAATCATTATTGTTGTATATAAAAAGTTTCAGGGCAAACACAACTTTTCCAGTCTAAGAAGCAGGTTTCTTGACAGATGTAGGACTACATGACCTCTGTGGTATGACTGTTACTGTACCAGTTCCAGCTCCAGATTTTTTCTCTTCCAGGTTACAGAACATAATCCAGTCTCTCCAAACAAAAAACATTAAATCAATGCCCTGATTAAATCTGGTATTAACAAGCGTCTCTAGAGATCGGATCAAGTCGGAAGTACAAGTGTGAATGTGTGAATATGTGTCTCAGAGACACATTGTGATCCGTTCACTCAAACCACATTGGGAGGTGGTAAGGAGAGCATATGGCCACACGAAATCCGAACACAGTGGTCAAGCAGCTGACTACTTGTGATCCGATCACTTGAGACGCAGGTTAATACCTGGTGTAAATGGGGCCTTTGTGTCACTGTGGTAAAGCAGTGAATCAGTACAGGTTGCAATTGCGCCTCAAGTTTAAAAGGTTTTTGAAAAGAATTTACCCTTGCTGGCTGTTCATCAATTTTGTTGCACAGAGGGCAGATATTCCCTACAATGTCCATGGGTAAATAAGACTTGACACTACTCATCCTTTTCATCCTGTCCCTTCAGCATGAACCTCTAACGGTATTTCCAGAGGGTCCTACTTGACTGAATCCTTAGCAGCTCCTCAGGCCTAAAAGTCATCTTGGTTACATTGTGCTTAAATGTCAATAGCCAACTTGGCAATAAAAAGGGAGCACATCTGCTAAGAAGGTTCTAGGAAGTTCTGAAAACAAGGGTAGGGGTATAAACTTCCCACAATTTGCAAGATATTTTATGCCTCGGCCACCCCACGCACAAGCACAGCTGAAGCATATTGGGGGAAAGTATGAGCTTACAGAGCTACACAATACCAAAACAAAGGGGGGCAGCAGAATGAACTATGTAAAAACTATGTTAACCATGGCTTCCACTGTTGGTATGAAACATGGGATGTGTTTGGAAAGTGTGTATGCCATTTTAGGAGATGTGGAGCATATATGAGACGTAGAGATTATCTTACATAGATGATATAACCGTATTCTTTTGGTAACCAAGCCCCTGAACAATTCCTTGCAGGCTTGATGAAAGGAAGAGAGCAGAGGTTGAGTTTGGGGAAAACCCAAGGACAAAGATACATTCTAATCAATTCTTGGTGCGCGCAACCACCACAAAATTGGGTGCATGTAAACTCGTGAGCATAAAATATAGATATGGATAGCTTTGTTTAACAGGCAGTACAGTGAGTCTTGATTTAGGCTCTGATTCCTCATGTGCTAAACTGTAGACTGAAACTGTTTAGCTCGGGCTCATTGGGTGATAACTAAAGGAATCACACACACACACTGAATGAAAAACCACAACATTAGAGTAGTTTTCAATGTATCCAAACAGAATACTGCACCTCAAAATCTGTTTCATGTCAGTTTTTTTTTTTGCTGATATGTTTTGTTTTATTGTTTCACAGCAATTTGATATGGTAGACAAGCTTCTACTTGGGTGGTTTGTGTGTTTCATGAGTAGACAATGAGCTGAAAGGACAAATTGTGCCACTGAAAGAGGGGGTTCGATCTACAATGGGATCCATAGTCATACCCGCTCCTTTCACTCTTTTCCCATGTTAAATGGCAGTAGACTTGAAGAGATGTTCTGGGTGACCCTGACACTCCTTCCTTTGTGTTTATTTTTCAGACGCTGCAGCCAAAGTAAACTGTGAACCCCGAGAAAGAGAATTCAAAGCCGAGACAAACACTTTAGGCTCTTCCTTATGAGACAAATGATGGATTAAATTCTTCCGAGAAAAGGAAAATAATGACATTAGTAGCCAGAAAGTAAGGGACAGGTATGCAATGCTTTTCCTTGTCCTTGGTCGTTAGCAACCTCATTACACAGTGTGCAGTGCCAAAGAATTTGGAAAAAAAATGTTGGCAAAGTGCAGGGGATATTTGTAGTCTTATGAAAAAGGAAATGTAGGTTTGAAACCAGTATTAACTCTGCGGCCAAAATCCTAAGCATGAAACAACTATCCGTGAGTTTGCAATTTAAGTGCATAATATAAGGAGGCATTATGTGTTTTTATATGTCCCAAATGGGGTTATTGATATTGCCTCCTGGCATCACACAATGTAATATGATAAACACACACACACTGTATTTGCAATGCCCCAATGCATCCTCTCCAGACAAAGTACAGTAAGGAAATTTCTTAATCAGAAGCACATTTCATACATATTTTGAATCAGCCTGGATGAGTAAGCAAATTTAACTGTGTGTGTGTTTTGTTTTAAATGTCATTTCAGTTCTGTTTAGCAAAGTAGTGTTTTGTGTGAATAAATATAATGATGACATTGTTAATTTCCGTTGAGTACTGTAGATGAGGCCTAACATTCAACAGAGCTTTTCTGTTCAATATCTAACGTTCGACACGTTACTTCAATTGAGGGCTTGCAATAAGGAATATAACATAATTGAGGGCTGAATGTTGAAGCTTGGAGACCTTAGTCTGTTTCTCCTTTAATCTAGTCTCAGTGCCTGTGTAAAATAAAAATAAAAAATTAAATAATGGTGAACACAATTTTCTGTCAGTAAAAGACAAGGTAGCACCAAATGCAAAAAATCCATATCTAATACGGCACTAACCCAAGAGCTCACTATTGCTGCCACAACTGGTTAAATTATTCCACAAAGTATTTGCATGTGACCACCAGGACACTCTAAACAGAAAAGTAATTGAATTTCCAGTCAGAGGTCCTTGAGCTCTAAGCAACATTTGGAGCAGTTCCACTGCAATCACCCGCCAGGATACTAGCATTACAGGCCTTCATCAAATCTCTGTTGAGACATTCCTATAGGTGAGGTCTCAGATAATAGAGACCTTGTTCTCTAAAGCAGCACATACACTCCCAAAACCTTTTACAGGCACATTGAGACACAATATATGAAATTGACCAAATGTTTCAGGTCATGCAATAGGCCACTGGGATCGACCATGTCGTATGCATGATGTCAGCCAAATATGGTGAGATATTTGTAACCTTAAAGTGTCATCAGATACAAAAAAAAAAGGTTAAAACCTCACCATTTGATTGCATTCTGGCAAAGTTCCCAGCAAATGTGTGGGGACCTAGAGAGCAAAGGGCAACTGGACTTGCATTATTAATTGAGAACTCTGGAGGGACCAGAAGGCTCTCCCTAGAAATAAATGGCTATAAAGGGTCAGTTGGGCTTGTCTTTTATAATTAATTCCTCGCAGGCGTTGCCCACAGTTGAGGCAAAGACACACCAGGGATTTCAAAGGTAATGGCAGTTCACCTGAGAGTGTGACAAGAGAGCAAACCAAAGTTCACAATTCTCAATTAATACCAACTCTGTACAATAATTGTAATTGAAAGTTGAAAGTTGGATTCTTCAAATAAATGTAACTAAGTGTAACTAAACTTCCTAAACTACAAAACTGGAATAAGAAAATCCAGAATATCCATCATTCTTCTCGTTTAATGGGAAGAAGACTGCAATCTGTGTGCTGTAGATAGACAGTGAGTGTATACACGGTAAGTAGTCCTTCATCGATAGTGGATCAATTCTAAGGCAAAACAGCTGTAAGGGCCCCATTATGCACCTCAGAAAGATGTAGTCCAGACAAAACCAATCATAAGAACCCTAAGGAAGTTTGAGAACAACTCTAGTAGAGCCAAGGCCTCCAACATAGCAGTGTAGTTCCCAGGGAATACATTAACCCTTTTGCTGAGGTACACTTCTGTTGCGTAGAGAACTGCTGAAATCGAAGAATGTCTACAATCCAGAGGTAATGTTGAAATGGTGAAAAGAAAAAAAACAAGCAACACTGAAACAGCACACCACAACATAATCAAACACTCTTACAAAAAAAGGTTCAATCTAGAACCCTTAATGGGTTTTTGGTTTGTCCTTCTGTCTACAACAGAGAGGTTTCCAAGTAGAATACTTTTAGGAAGCTAAGAACCATTAGCTATCCAAAGAACCCTTTGAAAAACCCTTGAAGAACCCTTTTTCTAAGATTGAGGTGTATATTACTATATGTGGAGATGGATGAAGGTCAGCGCACCTCCATCATAAGCATGGGGACGCCTTTGGCACTGTATACCAGACTTCATGTAGAGGTAAGTCTCCTCCTGCCACATGTCTGTGGTGTTAAAGATTCATCTGTTTCACATTAGCCTATCCTCTTGAGGTATCTGGTGATTCAACATACATATTTCTAATCAGAGACGTACTCCCAGCGGGAGGGTAAAAGTGTAATGTAAAATAGTATAGTGACGAGTGGCCTGTTACATGGGCAAGACTGATTTATTTAGGCAATGAGAAAGATTTTTATACTGCCCAGGGCTTGCTGATTGGTCAGAGTTTATAAATTTTCTATAACAGCAGCTCTGACAGGCTGGAAGGCAAATCACAGGTTTATATTAATCCACACTTCTAATACGTTTCTATAGTAACAACTCATTCACAGGGACTGCACATAAAACGGATTTTTAAAAAGTGTGTTTTTTTAACAAAAAAAAGTGTATAATCATTGCTGTGGTCACGCTTTCTGTAAGGAGGAGGTTTATTTAACATTTATGGAAGGAGATTCCGGTGTAGGCGCTTTGTAACAGTCAGAGGTAAAGCTGTTCCTTTAAGTTTTCTGCTGGGAGAAAGTCCTGAAAGACTTATCAGTAACATGAAAAACTGCATTTTTGTCTTATTAAGGAAAGAGAACGACTGTTTCTAGTTGTTATAACGTAAGTGAGAACGGGAACTAACTTGTTTCGTGGACATTCCACAACATTAAATGTGACTATAAACGGATAAAATATACAACGTGTCATTCTGTAATAAATACAAATGTGTAATCGTTGGCAAATTGCTGTGGTATAAGCAGAATAAAACAGAACTTGCTGGGGACAACTTCCGGGGACAACTCCCGTTGTTGATTATTTTCTAATAACTGCATAAGTATGAATGTCTATTTGACTGTATTGCGATTTTTTACATGATACTGACTAAAGAGCACAATGCATAAACCAATGTGCTATTAGTCACACCTAATGTGTGACAGTGACACTGTACATTGTTTACAGTCAAGCCGGAAAGTCTGCACACCCCTTTCACCTTCTCCACGTTTCATTACATTACAGACTTATTCTACA